>CAIGQQ010038153.1:3638-14220 GCA_903798035.1 Danio albolineatus
CCTGAATGTCTTTATTTATTTTTTCACATTTAAAATTACCTATAAAATAATCAAATATGAATATGATTTATACAATTAAACCAAAACAACAAAACAACAAAACATGATTAAACAGATTGCATTTCAGACTTTTTATTACACGATAATCTATTTTTGATTCTTTTCAAATGACCTTTTTTACAATAACAATTACAATTGTGGGTTTTATTTTATACAGTAAATACTGTACAGTGGGTATAGAAAGTATTCAGACCCCCTTTTCACTTTTCGTTATTTTGCAGCCATTTGCTAAAATCATTTAAGTTTATTAAGTCCATTTAATGGCCCAGCCAGAGCCCTGATATAAATCCAATTGAGCATCTCTGGAGAGAGCATCTCTGGAGAGCAATTCTGTTTTTCTGTCTACATATATGGGGTGTTGTGTGTACATTGATGAGGAAAAAAATTATTTTACCAAATGAGTAATTTTAGTGAAATAATGCATTTCACATTTTAACAAACACCTTTTGCCTTTTCAATCCTAAAATCAGTATGTTTTTTCAAAATAATCTGTAATTTTTCCAAGTTGAACTTGTTTATATATATATTAATATTTAATAATATTAAACTGTGCATTATTTGGACAAGTTCTATCTATTAGTTTAGCCTAAGCAAAGACAAAGGACATCACAATTTTAATATTAATGCTATAAACACAGAATAAAAATAATATAATTTAATCTGCCTTCAGAAAAAAATTAAGTTATAAAAAAACAATACATTAATACAAATGTGAAGCATCTACAAGCATTCACTTTCCCAGAAGTCCACATACAGTAGACATTCATAAATATCATCAATTTGTCCGACTCTTTGCGTCACTATAATTCTCCTGCAAATCTGGTTTTATAACATCACTGCTCTTCTTATCATTTCATATCTATTTTAGAGCATATTTATGGCACTGATTCATGGGAATTAATACTTTACTGAATCTCAGCGCATAGTGTTTCGTAATAGCTGCGTATGTGGGTGTGCGCATGTGCGCCTGTGAAAATTTATGCCACAATTTTCTCTCACAATATGAGGGTTTCATAAGCGGTGTGTATTATTCCAGTGCTCCTCTGGTTGGTCATTATGCTGGCGAACAGTGCCTGGGTTAATGATTTAGGAAAGGACAATCACTTATGGCAGAGAGAGCCAAACGAGGTCTGCTAATCGCACCGTGCCAAACTAATCTGCTGTTTTTTAATGCGCCATATTTCTATCCTTACAGACAGAGCTAAGGGCATAAAAGGCAGGGAATGAGATTGGCAAAGAGCTGATGCCATTATCAGTAATCACAGCCTCAGGTAGGTGACAAGGAACGGCCCTGTGTTTGAAAAGTTCAAGTGATCTCATATTGTGTCGAATTAAAGAGGCTAACCGGAGACATCTGTGGGCCTTCTCAAAATCTCCAGTAATGACCCTGAATTGAAAGGATCAAATGTACGAAAGAAAAGGAGTAGCTAGGAATTTGTGTCTGGAGACATTCTGCTCGTTCTGTAAATGAATGGTGAAATTTGTGTCCTTTGAGATATTTTCCATTCCAGGTGAAACAGTACAAAATGTATATAATTGTGCACATTGAATCACTTTTGAGTTTTCAGCATGACCAATGAAATCATGAAGGTAAGAACTGATTGTAGTGATTAATATTTGATATGTAGTGATGATTGGTTTAATATTTGATGAATCCTTTACTGAATGAACCAGCCTGATCTCACGAGAAAACGTAAGTATTTTACATTTTGGCAGTTTAGTGGCTAATTCGTACGAATTCGTACGAGTTCAGTCGTACGAAAATGTACGATTTAAAAAAGGAGGCGTGGCACCTAACCCCACCCCTAAACACAACCGCCATTGGTTGATGAGCAATTCGTACTGAATATTAAGAATTAGATCGTACGAATTCATACAAATTAGCCACTTTTGAAAAAGTTACGAATTGGCCGTGAGATAGCGTTGGATGAACTCAGAATATCAGAAAAGCAACAAAGCAGAGCACTTGGAAGCAATCCGTTAACATCCGTTAACACTTCCAAAAAATCATTTAGCATTATAAACAGCGTAGCGATGCACTAGCAAACACCAAGTACTTCCTAACAGTGTCACAGCAATACATGATTACAAAAACTGAAATACAATATATTACATTATAAATGTTTACTATATTACGTTTATTTGACATTATTATTTGTAAGCTCCACTTATGTTTTCTTTAACATATTAAATATATTAAAAGAAAAGAAATACTGAGACTTTATGGTGTATTTAAATTGAAATTCAAAAGGGTATCTTAGCCTTGAGAAGTGATTTTCTGTTTTACCGTGTGGTTAAATGTAATTGTCTGTAATTCTTCTAACAGTTCATTAGTGGATCTGTGCCCATAAAATGTCTTCATGCACTAACACAACACTCCTGTGCACTTCAGCCTAAACACACACAGTACATTCACCTTAAATCTGCCCTCAAAGGAGGAAGTGATGCTATTAACATGAGGACAATTATGGATCACTATGTTCAAATGGCATATTTTATAACACAAACAATTGTAGTGACCTCAGATAATACTGCCTTAGGCTGAACAGACTAGAAGAGTGGATTGGCATGAAAAAAAAAAAAGACAACCATAAGAAAATAAAAACGGCCTGGGATGATCCTTTTCAAGCGCCCTTAAATGTCCTCAGTCTAAATCCTTGAGTCACTTTCTGTCGATATGTTCAGATCATGGCATTATGATAATCCATAAAGAGCATGTTGTTACACAATGACGTTATAGAATTTACTAATACAACTTTGGTCCAGATAACTCAAATGAACTTGGTTTGTGAGCATTCCAAGCAGCAACCTCCTGCTCTCCCTTGTGAAGCCAAAACGGAAATAACTGAAACTGCAATTTATCGACTCGCCTCTAGGGGGCTTGCTCCAGGAAGTCTAGATGTTCACTGACTGCAGTGCTAAATTGGCCAATTTCACATCTAATTAAAACATGTTTACAGCATGGGACAAAAGATGGTTTTGGTGCATATAGCTAATTTTACCCTTCATGACAACTGTGACGGGGGTGATAGTTGGAGTAGGTGTACATGTTAATAATGGTGTAGGTTGGGTTTAGGTGTGGAGTTGGTGTAGACGTTAATAACTGATGTACAGCGCCATCTTTCCAGCAACATAGTTATGACATGTCTCCATAACTACATGTTACGCCTGTAATGGTCTAAGTGGGGATTGAACCCGGGTCTGCGGTGTTGTTAGCAGTAGTTCTTACTTTATGAGCGAAGTCAGTGACTGGTGGTCCAAGAGCAGAGGAGGAACAAAGTTAGCCCACAATGCATGAATTCCAAAAAATACAGTCTTTACTGAAGAAAAAAACTGACAAAAAGGAGAGACAATATCTCTCTGCAGCAAGGGTTGAAAAAGTACAACAAAAATAGGAGAGCCGAGCTTCCCAAAATACATACAAAACAAAATAGACACGAGGGTCTCAGAACAATCGAATAAGAGTTTGGGTAGCAAAGATCATGAGAATAACTTAATGGGACCACTGGACATGGCAGCTAGAGGTAGGGTTCAGGACTGAACACAGAGTACGATACAAAGCAGTCTTAAAGAAAGCAGAGAACAGGTGGTGGTGATTAGGCTGATTGTAGGGAGTTTAAAGGAACAAGAGTCACGACCGCCATCTAATGTTGAGGAGTATAGAGCAATATCGCTGCGCCCCCCTGGTGGCTTGGAGGACGTGATAAGGTGCTGAGATATTACAACGCCTCTAACTTACTTCAAGTTACGCCTGTCTTGCAGTCCCCAGACAGACACTACTCCATTTTAATAAAACAGCTATAACTTTTGTCTGCATTTTTCTTTTTTTATGCTGTTATTTGCGCATTATATTTCACACCGATATGCAAGAAAGGTGACTGAAAGTGAAATACAACACAAAAGATACTGGGCCATTAGTAGTTTAAAAAACTGTGATGTGCTTGAAGTAGGCTTTTGATGAAGTACTGTAGCGTTCAACACTGCACTTTTACACTTAAACACATTTTCATAATCTCTTTGTGCCGTGGTAGTATCACATGCGGTGGTCATGGTCATTTTGAACTGTCACTCACTGTAGATATTTAGAAAATTGTTGGTAACTGGTAGTCATTGACAGACAAAATACTATGGAAGTCAATAGCTGCTGGTTTCCAAGATTCTTCAGTATACCTTCTTTTGTGTTCAACATAGGAAATAAATTCAATCAAGTTGGAACAAGGGGGAGGGGGCCACGGTAGCATAGTGGGTAGCACAATCGCCCCACTGCAAGAAGGTCACTGGTTCGAGCCTCGGCTGGGTCAGTTGGCATTTCTGTGTGGAGTTTGGATTTTCTCCCCATGGTCGCGTGGGTTTCCTCCGAGTGTGCCGGTTTCCCCCCTTTGTACCAAAGACATGTGGTACAAGTTAATTGGGTAGGCTAAGATGTCCGTAGTGTATGTGTGTGAATGAGTATGTATGGATGTTTCCCAGATATGGTGGCGATAAAGGGACTAAACCGAAAAGAAAATGAATAAATGAAAGGAAGTGGACAATGACTTTTTTTTTTAGGGTGAACTATGCCTTTAATAGGGGTTTTTATGTACTTCCAATCGTTAAAATCGCTTCACTATCAGCACTCTCTGTGTTTGCCAAGAATTAGTAGTCTTGTTCTTGTGTTCTCTGTCCTTAGATCTGTAAAGACCACATGAATGTGGTTTTGGTCAGGATCTGGGTCTTGGCTAATGGTTTTACACAAGACCACAGCGTATTTCAGGCATTTCGGTGCTGTATCTTATCAAGACCCTATGTGGGGAAAACAGCCAAGTGAATTTTTCAATGGCAATTTCCAAAATTAAGTACACAGGGAAAAAAATGGCATAGGAAAGAAATCACTCAGAAATTGCTAGCAAAAAATGATTATTTAGTTATTATTTAGTTCATGCTAAAAGGGGGACGGACGTTTAGCCCAGTTGCACAGCAAGAAGTGTTGTCATGTGTGCGAGGGTTTCCTCCGGGTGCTCTGTTTTCCCCCACAGACGTGCAGTACAAGTGAATTGAATAAACCAAATTGGGAGAAGAGTATGTGTGTGCATGTGAGAGTGTATAGGTGCTTCCCAGTACTGGGTTGCAGCTGGAAGGGCAACGCTATGTAAAACATATGCAGCATAAGATGGCGGTTTATTCCACTGGGCCGTCCCCTAATAAATAAAGGGACTATAAGGCCCCGTTTACACCCGTTTAAGTTTTGCTACGGTTTCGCCATCCATCCACACTACGCCGGAGTTTCGAGCTCCGAAAACGAAGCATTTTGGAAACGATGAAGAGGCCATTTTCGTTCTAAAACGCTGCTGCTCCATCTCAGTGTAGATGGGGACAAACAGAAAGATCTGAAAACGGAGGCGTGGTTGCTGGACACAGAAATGGGAGCATTGTTTGAACTATTGTCCGTTTTAGGCGCTATTGTGCAGTTAAACTCTGCCTTTTTACTACAACAGCTGCATATATTAGCAAGAGGCAAGCTATTGTTCGAGCACTCGCTAATCACTCGCGTTTCAAGCGGCGTAAGCCCTATTTAGAACGTCGGTTTTGGGTTAGCGTTTGTTGACTAACAATAACCAAATGGCGAGCGAGACACATGTTTCCTATTCATACTTGAATGCGCATGCACAGAGTACGCGAATGGTCACGTGATATACGTTTTTGGTGGAGAAGCGTGGACAGAGATGTGTTCAGAAATGCTGGGTGAAACGTTAGTGTGGACGCGGATCGTTTTCATGCTAAAACGCCATTTTAAAACTAAAACGCACTAGTGTAATTGTGGCCTAAGTCAAAGAAAAATGAATGAATGAATCCTTAAAGGGATAGTTCACCAACAAATGAACATGTACTCACTATTTACTCACCCTCAAGCGATTACAAGTTTCTTTCTTGTTCACACAAAAAAATATAGTTTGAAGAAAGCTAAAACCTGTAACCATTGACCAGCTTGAGTAAATGATGACAAAATGTTATGTATTGGCAATGAAGTAGCTAGTTTGCACCAATTACTATGATTTGGTTTAAAAGAGAATGTGTGATTTTTAAAAGGAAGTGTGCAAACCACACCCCTGAATCCAACTGCCATCGGGGGAATGAGCAATTCATCCTTAAAGGTATGAATGAGATTGTAAAAAGCTTTATGACTTAGCCACTAAACCTGGCTAAAGATTAAAAACACACCCTAAAATTAAAACAAAAACTATTAAACGATTACTGCAAGTAAAACCAAGTATCTGTGCAGTTCTATGGCAGAGGTTAAATTATCATGTGTAAATAAACAAATAGTGATATAATTAATATAATTGATATATAATTAATATATTAATATAATCAATAATATAGAATTAAATAAAAACCTCTATTCTGTATCCTATCTTTATTTTATACCATATATCAGTTGAATGTAAATTTAATTAGTCCAATTATTTATTTACACATTGCAAAACTATTGAGTAATGTTTCTTAGATAAAATATAAACTATATTCACTATACATTCTGAAAACAGCATATTAGCTGAGTAGTATGTCTGAATTCATAACATTGTTTTTTATTGAAATTACACAATATTTATACATTAAGCCTTTATCTAAAACAACTTACAAAAAAGCAATTTATTAAAGAGCTACAGTGCCAATTATACTAGTACACAACATTAAAACCAGATTAGACAAGCAGAAGAGAAGAAATGTCTCTGTGTGTCTGTGCCTCTGTGTGTGCATGCATATTGGTTTAGCAGGTTGGGTTAGTTGTCAAGGTGTGTCAGCTGTGTCTTCAGCTGCTGCTTGACAGATCTGATGCTCTCAGCGGTTCATTCAGCAAGAGTGGAACAGAGAGGGTGAAAGTGCTGGAAAATTACTTTTTGACTTGATGAGAGGAAACAAACCATTGTCAATCAGTCAGTGACCTGAACTGACAAAAGAGAGCATGTTGTCAACTTTCTTATACCTCAAAGTCAAATTTAAGCACTTTTCAAGTACTGTCCATGTTCATTTTCAAACATTTCCAGCAGTGTCAAGTGTGACGAATTACATTTGTACATGCATATGCATACTTTACACTTCATCAGACGCTATTAGTATAAAATGCTATACACACACACACAAACACACGCACACACACACACGCTTTACTTTTATTCTAGTGTTTTCAAGGTGTTTCCAACGTGTTTGGAACTGGTTGAAAATGTGTTGCTTTCCTAATCACGTATCTTACTAAATAGGTTGTCATTTACTATTAAAATAAAATAAATAGTTTTGCTTTTGCATAAAATGAAAATTAATGCATGGAGATTACTACTTCATGAACAATAGATGAAATGTGTAAATGAGTGTACGAGGTGGAGGTGGAGTACTGGTTTGGGCTGGTATCATCAAAGATGAGCTTGTGGGGCCTTTTCGGGTTAAGGATGGAGTCAAGCTCAACTCCCAGTCCTACTGCCAGTTTCTGGAAGACACCTTCTTCAAGCAGTGGTACAGGAAGAAGTCTGCATCCTTCAAGAAAAACATGATTTTCATGCAGGACAATGCTCCATCATAGTGTCCAAGTACTCCACAGTGTGGCTGGCAAGAAAGGGTCTAAAAGAAGAAAAACTAATGACATGGCCTCCTTGTTCACCTGATCTGAACCCCATAGAGAACCTGTGGTCCATCATCAAATGTGAGATTTACAAGGAGGGAAAACAGTACACCTCTCTGAACAGTGTCTGGGAGGCTGTGGTTGCTGCTGCACGCAATGTTGATGGTGAACAGATCAAAACACTGACAGAATCCATGGATGGAAGGCTTTTGAGTGTCCTTGCAAAGATAGGTGGCTATACTGGTCACTGATTTGTTTTTGTTTTGTTTTTGAAGGTCAGAAATGTATATTTGTGAATGTTGAGATGTTATATTGGTTTCACTGGTGAAAATAAATAATTGAAATGGATATATATTTGTTTTTTGTTAGGTTGCCTACTATTTATGCACAGTAATAATCACCTGCACACACAGATATCCTCCTATAATAGCTAAAACTAAAAACAAACTAAAAACTACTACCAAAAAAATTCGGATTTGATATTAATGAGTTTTTTTGGGTTCATTGAGAACATGGTTGTTGTTCAATAATAAATTTAATCCTCAAAAATACAACTTGCCTAATAATTCTGCACTCACTGTATATATATGTTAACATTTAGACATTACTTTATGTAAAACTAATGAATAATGAGAGAGAAATCCATTGCAAACAAAAACCAGATTCCAATATTTGTTTCCTGTCTCTTCCTGCTTTGTCTTTTCAATTGACTGCATTTCTTTCCGTCCTTATTCATTTCTTTCTAAAAGCATCTCTTCTACTGCAAACCCTCGTTGAACAAGACATCACATCCTGGTTTGGGCTTTGTCTACACCACCATTGTCACCCTTAGGTAAATTACTCAGAACAGAATCAATGCAGCATCTCCAATCTCTGACATTCTGCTGCGTGTTGTCTCTGTAGGGATGGTCGATATTTTAATGTTTGCAATATATCAGTAAATATTCTTCCTACAAAAAGAATGAACAATACGTCAAGGCGATACTCGATACAATCTGGAATCTGCTTCTACAATCTGGAGAAGGTTTGTTTGTTGACTCTACAGTGCGACGAAATATCAGTCTATGCATGAATAAATGTATACAGTTTTGGAAGTGCATGAGCCTGTTTACAAAGAGATATACTTATAAAGTGAAGACTCACTTCATAATATGAGCAGAGTGTTTGAAAGCACTTAATTTTGTGACAACCTGTAGTTTGTAGTAACATTGGTTTTAAAATCCACATGAACCAAAAGTTGCTGAGAGTTTTATTTCAGTATGTTGATGCACTTCCAACTGAAACAGACTTTCTTTTTGTGCATCATAGCAGATAAGAGAGATACTGTAAAAGCAACATAGGCTCATTCTGAAAACGTAGCCCTATATATTTTTGGAGATCGTGAATTATGTAGCCAGAAGTACGTATGGCTGCATTTCGTCTTTAAAATGAATGCTATGGGGCGTTATGATGCCATTCTTTTTCATGCTTACCAGCCGACCGCTTGCCTCCACGTAGACGGCTTTCCCGCTGTTTGTCCAGTAGCTCACCATGTACGTTGGTGGACTTGGGACGCAGAGAGTAGTTGACTGTGACGATGGTGCTGGAGTACAATGCATGATGGTTCCAGAAAGCGTGCAAGACAAAAACAAGTAAATAACACGGTGAGAATGTGGTAAAAATCAGGCGAGTTTTTTTTTTTCTGGATTGCTTTTTAAAACTTTGGGCAGTTGGGTTTAGGGTGGGCACTGGTCAATTGGTGCTTTTGAAAATACTATCGGTTGGGTTTAGGGAAGGAGAAAGGTGGGTCAGTCGAACAGTCAGTAAGTCAGTCGACAACGGCCTCTGATGGATTGATGTAGGGAAATTTGAGATCTCGAAAAGCGTACACAGCAGCCTGGATTCGCGAAAAAAAAACTGTAAAAAACGTACGTTCTGGGACATATTTGCTGCTCCTTAGAAATGTACAGTATACAGTGGCAGGTTTTCTGAATGAGCCTGGGTTGGATAAAAGAGTAGTATACAGTTGCTATGGACGCTCTCAGGTTGACTTCAACAGAAGGACCACTACTCCAAACGCTGATGCAAATGGTCAGATTTGATTGAAGATTACCAAAACAAGCACATATTTTCAGTGGATAAACTTGCACAGATTAACTATTCACCTTACGATTAATAACGTGAAATTTGGATTTTATTTTTAGCTAAGAATTGGACCTTTACGTGTGTGCCCACAATACCCTATTTCTATTAACCTGTTACCCAGCACTCACTTTTGGGGATTTACACCTACCTAACTTTAAATAGTAACAGTTCCTGACTCCAGTAAGCTACAAACACAAACTAGGTATCATTGAAAATTAAACTAAATTAAAATTAGGAGAGATAAATAATCTCTCTTCAAAGATAGAAGACTTTTTTATGTCTCTAAGTGGATAGATAGGAATTATCGTTATTTATATCATTATTGCAATAAATATCCGAAAATATGGGGAAGTAGTTTAAGTCCATATCTCCCGTCTTTATCTGTAAGCGGGATATTGTGAACCGCTGTGATGAATTCACAGGCCCCGACTCATTGAATGCACCTTGAATTATAATAGGAAAATCTGCTGTGTGTAACGGGGTCATCCGTCTTTCCTGAGTTTCCCTGAAGAGGTTTTTATATTTGATACTGCGCTGAGAGAGAGATGGAGTTCAGGCAGGGGCTTTGTTTCTCCACTGCAATCTTGAGCTTTTAATTTGATACCTGAGAAAGCTGGCAAGAAAATGTACCCTTGCTGAAGTTTCTTATTAATACATTTTCTCTGACAAGCTCGTTCTCATAGCAATGTAAGTAACTAGAGCAATGGAAATTATTGTTTATTATCTTAGTAATGATAACAATTTGATAGATGAGATAATATGCAGTTACTAGGAGGTGATAGAGGGTTTGCATTTTTAATTGTA
>CAIGQQ010038153.1:17255-27417 GCA_903798035.1 Danio albolineatus
TCTTTCGTTGTGTTTTCAATAAGTTGCTGCGCGTTTTCTTCCGTTGTTGTGAGAATTTGTAACAGGTGTGCTGTCAAATTGATGAAGACCGTTTCTTAATTTGCTGGTGCTTTCTTAAATTGCAGCGCGTTAACCTTTCTCGGCCACCGTACCTTTCCTTCTCCTGTTGTCAGCGGTAGATCATCAACTATTTTCTACACGAACAATTTCTGCCTGTACTGCTTCAGGCTGGTGAATTCTAATAAACTCTGTTCACTTGCAATTGGGTCCTGTCTTGAATCATGACAAGTTAACATTAATAAATGCATTGGTTAACATGAATTAACAACGAACACATCTCGTATTATCTCGCAATATACTTTATCTTTGCTCATGTTAACTTGCTCATATTACAACAGCTTTTATATGTTATAACAGCTTAATACATAAACTCACAGATGTATTTGTTAATGGATTAGAAAAAATGACATAAAGAACAATACATTTATTCAGCAATATATAGTAATTTGGTAGTTAACATTAGTTAACACGAACAACTAGAAATAACTTGAAATATTTAGTTATAAGGACTAGAAAAATTAGGTGGGGGTAATTATAACAATTAAGTTATGGTAACTAGAAAAAATAAGTTCTGAGAGATAGACAAATTCAGTTACAAGAACTAGGAAAATAATCTGTTACGAGAACTTGCAAAAAAATAAGTTGAAAAAGAGAAATAGAAAAATTTAGTTGTGGTAACTAATAAAAATTAGGTTACACGAAATAGAAATTTAAGTTGTGATGACTAGAAAATGATTAAGTTAATCGTTATAAAAGTTATAATAACTAGAAAAATAAAGTTTCAAGAACCAGAAAAGTTGCGATAACTAGAAAGATTAAGTTAGTGCAACTTAGCCTATACCCCAGCCCTACCCCTAAACCCAACCCTAAAGTACATTTTTAAAATACTGGTTTATGAGCCATTGCCTTATGGGGACCAAAAATGTTCCCAACAAGGTCAAAATTTCAACATAGGCTTATACTGAAAGCATATACATTTCTGGAGATTGCAAATCATGTATCCAGAGGAACGTATGGCTGCATTTCTTCTTTAAAACAAATGCTATGGGGTGGTATGACACCATTTCTTTTCATGCTGACTGCTTACCTCTATATGGTCAGCTTTTCCGCTGTAACCAGTTTGTCCAGTGGCTCGCTGAGTACGTTGGAGGTTTTGAGAAGCAGGGCGGAGTTGACTGTGATGATGGGGTTCAAATCCGGAAAAAGAACATTTCCAGAAAGCAGATAAGACAAAAACAAAAGCCAAAAAATAAAACAAACAAGTAAATAACAGGGTGAAAATGTGGTAATATCTGAAAGCATGGCAAAAATCAGGCTGCAGAGAGAGCTTTTTCTGGATTGCTTTTGAAAACACTGTTGGTTGGGTTTAGGGAAGTGGGTGGGCGCAGGTCAATCTGTGCTTTTTAAAACATTATTGATTGGGTTTAGGGAAGGAGGAGGGTGGGTCAGTCAAACATTCATTCAGTCAGTGAGTCGACAACGGCTTTACATGAGGACAGCAGGCACGAATAGCACTAGCAAGAGAAATTTGAGATCTCAAAAAGTGTACACAGTGGCCTGTGGTGGATTCACGAAAAAAAAAAAACTGCAAAAAAACTGCCTCCTGGAACATATTTGGCACTCCCCAGAAATTAATATTGGGTACATAATCAGAATGAGCCTGGGTTGCAAAATTTACTGTTATTGCTAAATGTCCCCACAAGAAACACAAGGACAATATTTTAAATAGTTTTACTTTTAGTTAAAATCACAATGTGCAGTTGTATATGATTTAATCTATATGATTTATTACAAATTATATATTCATTCATGCATTTTCTTGATGGCTTAGTCTCTTTATTCCTCTGGGGTCGTCACAGCTGATGCCCTTCCAGCTGCAACCCATCACTGGTAAACATACATACACACTCATTCACACACATACACTAGGGCCAATTTAGTTTACCCAATTCACCTATAGCGCATATCTTTGGACTTGTGGGGGAAACCGGAGCACCCGGAGGAAACCCACGCCAACACGGGGAGAACATGCAAACTCCACACAGAAATGCCAACTGACGCAGCTTAGTCTCTAACCAGCGACCTTGCTGTGAGGTGATTGTGAATTATATATGTGAATGATAAATATTATTACAAATAATTTATTTATGTAAATGATTCACCTGTGCATCTGATTCTTTTATTAATGTGGTAATCTTTAATCAAATACCTCCACCTTCCTTCCACCCTCAAAATGACTTTTTTCACTCCCTGTGTGAGATGACATGAGAGCAGGCTGTTGGTGTTTGTCTGACCCTGGTGAAAGGAAGTGGTTTGAAATTAAATAAATAGAGGGGAAGATCCCTTGTTCTTGTCATCACCAGGCTCCTCCATAAAATATCCTCAACAATGAGAGGGTGCTGGTGGAATGTCTGGTGGAGAGTAATCTGCCACAACCGGGTGAAAAACTGCCATTCAAATCTATCTCCATTTTGTTAGAGACGGCCAACATTTAACAATCCAATCAATTCCAGAAAGAATTTTAATAATTGATAACTCGATCATTTGGGAGAAATTGGCATACTGTGTTTAATTTACTCCACACTTTCAAACTAGTATCCTGTATCCTGTTTCTAAGAAGCATTTCTGTAACATGAGTGCACTTCTGTGTCTGAGGTCACTTGAAGGATTTCAGCTGAATAGACTGAGACAAAGAGAGAAAGAGATTCATAAGAGCCCATGCAGGTGGAAAACTGGCGTACACATTCATATGTCTGACAGACACACAACAGGGTCCTTTTTATATTCATTATGCCTGACTGCCAGTTATGTTACCATTTCATAGACAAGCAGGAGAATACGACATGCTTTTTCATGATTACAGAAGACTGTAATACAGTCATTTGCACATTTGTGTTGCTGAAAATGGCAGCGACTTCTGTTCACCACCATTGTGTCTTATGACTGTAGCTTTTTGTGTTTATCATAATAAGCCTGTACTGTTATTATGCAGATTTATTTTTGCACACATAAACACATGAGCTGCTCCAGATGTGTGCTTGTGTGCTGTCTATGGAGGGCGTTTTGAAGGCGTCGTAGGCTCGCTTACTGTTTCAAAATATCGCTACTTAAGTAGTAGTATTGATAGTACAGCTTATTACGTAATGCAAAATATAGTTAAAGGGATAGTTCACCGAAAAAGGAATGTTCTGTCATAATTTGTTCTGTGGGCATCAAAGTCGCACAGTCGCCTCACAGCAAGAAGGTCGCTGGTTCAAGTCCCGGCTGGGTCAGTTGGCATTTCTGTGAGGCGTTTGCATGTTCTCCCTGTGATTGTTTGGATTTCCTCATGCTGGATAAGTTGGAGGTTCATTCCGCTGTGGCGACCCCAAATTAATAAATTGACTAACCGAAAAGATGAATGAATGAATGAATGAATGAATTTGTTTTGTTGAACACAAAAGAAGATATATTGAAGAATGTTTAAAACCTGTTACCATTGACTTCCATAGTAGGAATAGCAAATACTATGAATTTAGTGACGACAAATACTATGGATGTCAATGGTTACAGGTTTCCGATATATTAAAGAATGTTGAAAACCTGTAACTACTGACTTTCATATTAGAAAAAGCAAAGTGCGGTTTATTTATAAACTAATTTCGAGAGGATAACATGATTATGATTGAGCATGGCTGGTACCGCATCAGCTCTGCATAGTGTGCCAATCTGATGAATACTGACTGACAATAAATAACCAGAGTTTTCCCAGATCAGTCATCTTCGACTTGAAGAATCCCTCTTTCCCCCTCTACTCCTTCCCTTCTCCTGATAGGGTGGCACAGCGGCCCAGTGGTTAGCACTGTTGCCTCACAGCAAGAACAGCACTGGTTCGACCCCTCACCGGGCCAGTCAGCATTTCTTGTGGACTTTGCATGCTCTCCTCGTGCTCGCGTGGGTTTTCCCCAAGTTCCCTGGTTTGCTCCCACCGTCTAAAGACTAACACAATAAGCAAATTGACTACTCCAAGCAACATCTTAAGACAAGCAGGGGAGTTTTCGAGACCTACCTGAGCTCAAACCCCCCTCTCGCCCTTCAAATGGGAGGAAGTCCCAAGCTTGAGAATATTCTGAGCTCAGGGCTCTCTCTCAGGACAGCATGCTAAGTGTGAACTCCTGAATACTATGTAGGTCAGTGGCTACAGGTTTTCGTTATATTGAAGAATGTTGGTGACCTATAACCATTGACTTTTATAGTATTATTTTTCCTACTATGGAAGTCAATGGTTACAGGTTTCCAATATATTGAAGAATGTTGGTGACCTGTAACCACTGACTTTCATAGTATTATTTTTCCTACTTTGGAAGTCAATGGCTACAGGTTTTTGATATATATTGAAGAATGTTGAAAATGTCTAACCATTGACTTCCATAGTAGGAAAAACAAATACTATGGAAGTCAATGGCTACAGGTTTTTGATTTATTGAAGAATGTTGGAGACCTGTAACCATTGACTTTCATAGTATTATTTTCTTACTATGGAAGTCAATGGCTACAGGTTTCCAATATATTGAGCATGTTAAAAACCTGTAACCATTGACTTCCATAGTAGGAAAAACAAATACAAACAAAAACAAATACTGGCTACAGGTTTCCAACATTTTTCAATATATCTTCTTTTGTGTTCAATAGAACAAAAAAACAAATAATTAGTAAATAATGACTTTTTTTTTAGTTTATAGGTGAACTATACTTTTAATTTCCATTAAAAATGACATTTTACTTTATGTCTCTATTATATTTGAAGCAAATCTGCAAAGGTGATGCTTGTTAATGCGTTCTCTGAAAAGAAAACCATAATTATGTTTATTTTCCTATGACACTGAGAGAGAACTTGGCTTCTTTATTTTGCTAAATGAATATAAATGATTCTCCATCTTCATGCAGTTCTAATTGATCAGACAAATTAGAGCTCATCTAATAATCTGACTGCGCAAGTAAGGAAAGAGACAGATAAAGATCGTAAAAAGACAAAAAAAGAGCTAGATTCTTTTAAGAATCAAGCTAGACCCATTAAAACGGATGACTCAAACACAATCGCGAGCTATCTGAACGTTTATGATGAAGAAAGAGACAGACGTTGTTTTGAGACACTAAAGCTCCATCTGTTCTGAGCAACTGTTACAGCAAGACTCTTCCGCTGTCTGAGTTCGCAAACACTTCTTACTCTCGTTTCTTCTTTCCGGCTCCTGTGTGTTTATGCTTTCTAATTTTGGTGATGGTTTTTGTCCCTCTGTTGCTTCGATATAAATGGCAGGCAAAAATAAGACCAACTTATTAAGGTTCCTCGCAGAGCCGTTGTCACTGAAAGACACAATTAGCACTAATGACTGTGGCCACGTCTCCATCTAGAATCGAATGAGAGGAACTTGTACACAGAGATCACATTTAAGATTCAGGTCTATACTCACTGGTTCGCAAGAATCGATCCATTGTATTGGATAATCAAAACAATTGTGCCCATTGAAAGTTGCAGATGTCATGATGATGTACGGCTGAAGTCAAAATGATTAGTCCTCCTGAATTATTAGCCCCTATGTATATATTTCTCCCCCCAATTTCTGTTTAACTGAAAGATTTTTTCAAATGTTTTTAAGCACAATAGTTTTAATAACTTATTTCTAATAACTGATTTCTTTTATCTTTGCCATGATGGCAGTACATAATATTTTCAACACAGGCTCATTGTGAAAACGTAGTCCCGAGTATGTTTCTGGAGACAGCACATTACGTGGTTAGAGGTACGTATGGCTGCATTCCATTTTTTTAAACGAACGCTACGGGGCGGTGTGACGCCGTTTCTTCTCGCGCTTACCAGCCGACCACTAGAACGGCAGGCGTGAACGGCACTCGCGGGACACATTTGAGATCTCAAAAAGCATCCGCAGCGGCCTTCTCGTGGACTTGCGAAAGCAAAAAGTCCAAAAAGACGTACCTGACGAGACTTATTCCGCGGCCTCTAGAAACGTACTCGAGACTACGTTCTCAGATATTTTACTAGATATTTTCAAGATACTGGTATTCAGTTTAAAGGGCAATTTAAAGGCTTGACTTGGTTATTTAGGTTTGATCTGAAGACAATCGAAAAAACAAATGCTTAAGGGAGCTAATAATATTGAATTAAAGGTTTTTTAATTTATTTATTTTTATTAAATTTACTTTTATTCTAGCTGAAATAAAACCAATAAGACTTTCTTCAGAGGAAAAAACACTTTGGAAATACTGTGAAAAATCCCTTGCTCTGTTAAACATCATTTGGGAAATATTTGAAAAGGGAAAAAGTCACAGGAGAGCTAATAATTTTGACTTCAGTTGTATATGTTGCATGAAATGTAATGCAGTAGACACAAAAAATATGCAAAAGAGGGTATTCTCTGTTTCACCAAATAACCTTTCAGCTCTTATGGTTCTTATTTTTCTTCATGGAACTGTAGATAAAAGTAGATTTATTTATTTTTACAGTGTATTTGCAAATAAGTTGGGGGATGATCAAATTTTAAATGGATTGTTCGACCAAAACCTCTCTTTCACATTCAAACCTGACTATATTATCTTAACCGGAACACAAAAGACGATTAAACAAAAAAGCGTACCACTTTATATTGTGGCCTTGACTAATATGTACTTACTCTGAAATTAATAATTTGTTACAATGTACTTATTATGTAAATACATGTTGTTACATTGGATTGATTAAATACATGCATATCATAACGTCTGTAATTAATTTTTATAGTTACATTTGTAATCCCATCAATTATACCTTAACCCACCCTTAAACCTACCCATACCATCAAACAGACGCTATATACATTTCTTCGTTTTAAAGACGAAATTCAGCCATACGTATGTGCTTCTGGCTACATAATTCGTGATCTCCAAAAATGTATATAGGGTACATTTTCAGAACAAATCTATGTTGTCATAATTAGTTGGTTACAACTAGGCTGTTTGTTCATTTTTAGAGGACAAATATCTCCTATTACTTCACTGATAAGCCAAACCATTATGACCAGTAACAGAACCGAATATTGCCTATCATCTCCAAACAAGGGCACATGTTAAGATGTGGGTGGATTAAAAGGTAAGCAAATAACCAGGTCTTGTAACCTATAGGAGAGGATTATTGACAATGGGACCAGGTCAGATTTTCTCAGAAAAAGAATTGTTTTCAGGCCAAAATTTGACCAATTGGCACATGAGCATCAGAATTAAGCCTTGAAGAAGTTGAAGAAGGTCATTGCTATTACCTTTTACATCACATGGATGTGACATTATGCTTTTTTCATAGCCATTCCCATTCTCCACTTTATAAGTTTACCTATCTATGATAAAAATGCTCATGGTCAAAAAAACAAACACTGAAATAAATATTTTCTTTCATGTTTCTCAAAAGAATGAATGTATTACACAAGGGTGTGTGAATAATGACATTCGTTCATTTTCTTGTCGGCTTAGTCCCTTTATTAATCCGGGGTCGCCACGGCGGAATCAACCGCCAACTTATCCAGCATATTTTTTACCATCTCTGGTAAAAAATATTTCCCATCTCTGGGAAACATCCATACACACACATTCACACTCATACACTACAATTTAGCCTACCCAATTCACCTATACCACATGTCTTTGGACTTGTGGGGGAAACCGGAGCACCCGGAGGAAACCCAAGCCACCACGGGGAGAACATGCAAACTCCACACAGAAATGCCAACTGACCCAGCCGGGACTCGAACCAGCGACCTTCTTGCTGTGAGGCGAACGTGCTACTCACTACACCACCTTGGCGCCCATGTGAATAATGACAGAATTTATATTTGGGTGAACTATTCCTTTAAGGTTAGATTTCAAACCTTGCTACATTGCTCATCTTTGTGCCACAGACACGAATGACACCTTAAATCTTGTTGCATGTTGAAGTGTGATTACTTTTTTAAATGAGAAGACTTGTGATGTTAGCTTGACAGGTGTTATAAAAAGTACACTTTGATTTTTATGGGAGCAGAATATCACAGGTCTCCTTTTTTAACTTTTACTTGCATACAAAGACAACCTATTAGCTGAAGGAACAGTGCGGTGGGCTGTATTTGAGACAGAGACTGAGCATTACGCTTCTTTTGCCTCTCCGTATTGACGGATTGCATCTTTAAGAGGAACGCAGTTTAAATGATGCATTAGAGACCGGGTGAAGATATTCGCTCAGAGTGAAAAGCACTGTCATCATTCAGGCATTGAAACATCATAATGAATATGGAACACGGGGAGTTCCTGAGGCAAACGAGAACAGCCTATTTCTGGGCAACCAGCTGTGATTCCTAATTAATAATAGATAACTGTGACATTATTGCCTTGTCAGTAGGCATTCTTCTATTTGTTTGGGTTGTTGTTGGTAGACAGGGATTTTCACTTTTTTTATTTGCTGCAAATCCTCCCCTGCATGCTTCATCCACAATTCACACAAATACAATCTTCTGTATAATGATTAGCTCCTCCTTCAACACCCTTTAATCTCTATTTGCACTTCCCTGTGGTGTCAGAGCATCAGATGCCCAGATAGAGTTGTTGTTTTATGATTTTTATTGCATCTAAACTGGAAAAATGGAAATGAGAACGTAGCTTTGCAAGGTTGAGCCTTTGTCTTTGTTTGCGCTTATTGCGTGTTTCCCCCGTTGACACTTCAAACCTCTCTTTGGTTTTGTTTTGTACTGAATTGTTACTGATGGTGGGAAGGTTTCTGTGCAGTGTATTTCTTTGGTTAACATCTAAATCTGCTGCCAGGCTGTTGAAATTACTTTCTCCCCAAGCTGTTGCGTTCCCGCTGTACCTGCCTGACTTATCCGGCAGCAGCCTGTGTGCAAATTTCATCAAACATCTTTGATTTAACGTAAAACTTTGACAACAATACTTTGGTCTCTGAAATGTAAGATTGCTTAAGGTAACACATCCATTATTTACATAGCTAATGCATTCGGCATGGTTGGGCAACCGTATATGTGGGTGAAATATAGATGCATTTATATGCCTACCATCTGGGGAAAATGTTGACATTGAAACAACCCTATTTTCCATTAGTGGGAGTTTCTAAATTTACAAAATGAGAACACTTCCTGTGGAACTCATCCAATCTGTAAAACAAACAGTCAGCGGTGTAAATGATGAAAGAGAGGAATGCAAGAGAGAGGGGAAAATAACCGTGTGTAGTGTTTCACAGAAACAAGACAACTGAAGAGAAAGGAATAGCTCACCCAAAAATAAAAATCTGCCATTCTTCACCCTCATATTGTTCCAAAGCAGTTTGCTGTTGCTTCGATGGAACATTATGTTTTGGCACTGTGGATTGATTTTTCTCTGTTATTTATTTTGAACTGTCTGCTGATGTGTTTGAAGGAAAATCATCAACAACAACACAATCGGCACCATCATCATCATCGTCACCATTTACTTTCATCATAACATCATGCTTTAACATCACCACTGATATCTGCCTTTACTTTGATAATCTTCATTGTCTTCGTTACTATTGGTCACCATCGTCTTCATTATTATCTTCATCAACGGTCTCAAACTCAATTCCTGGAGGGCCGCAGCTCTGCATAGTTTAGCTTCAACCACCTTCAACTGACACCTGCTTCATAATCTCTAGTAGTCTTGAACACCTTGATC
Source organism: Danio albolineatus (assembly GCA_903798035.1). Classification (NCBI taxonomy): domain Eukaryota; kingdom Metazoa; phylum Chordata; class Actinopteri; order Cypriniformes; family Danionidae; genus Danio; species Danio albolineatus. Next base: position 27,018 of record CAIGQQ010038153.1, read on the forward strand.
AGTTGGATCAGCTGTGTTTGATTAGGGTTGTAACAAAACTGTGCAGAGCTGCGGCCCTCCAGGAATCGAGTTTGAGACCTATGATCTTCATCATTAATTTCATTGTGATATTATTTTCAACAACCCCATCATTACTCAATTCTTATGACAATTAGGCACCATAACATTGATTGTCAGTCACTATTATCACTATCACCATCATAACCGTGATTATGTTTGTCAGTGTCATCATCATCATCATCACTATCATCATGTTTGTCAGTCATCATCATCATCATCACCATCTTCATCATTGTCAGTCATCGTTGTGATATTTTATTTCAAAAGTCTTGTCGTCCATCCCAGAGCAACAAATAATAACTTGACTTCTAGATGATCATTTGGAAAAGTGGCAGAAGGT
>CAIGQQ010038153.1:31339-68895 GCA_903798035.1 Danio albolineatus
TATATATAATATATATAAAATAAATTTTGTAATGAATATTTTATTTGATTGTTCTTTAATGTCTCTGTAAATGGTTTTGCGGTTGTTTTTTATATTAAAAAATATGATAGAAAAGTTGTTGTTTTGTATTGCTTTTAATTATTTTTATGTTAATATGGTAAAAAAAGGTGTTCAATAAAGTGGTTTGTAAAATCAAATCTGTTGCTTTGCTTATTTCCTTTGTTTTTGTTTATATATGTGCTTTATTTTGTGTGTCTTTCAGGACCAGCATCCCCAAGACTGAGGTTGTGTGGGAAATGGTGTTTGGGATGGAATATCTACTCAGTGTGACACAACTGGGATCAAACAGCACCAGAAACTGAATTCCCTCTCTGTCTTCATCTTTGCCAGCTCAACAAATGTGTTAGGATGGAGCTTGTGTGTCTAAGGACCAGAATTAGCGCAACCCATTTGGTGGCCGACAAGATCCTGCAACTGTACGAACTCAGTGGGAATTCAGAAACGCTGGCTGCCTCACCTATTAAAATCATCCAGATAAATGCATCTGTGGAGACCCCCTGCTGCACCGTCTGCCAGACACACTCCTCATGTGGCCGCTCTTCTTTTTACTCTCTTTTTTTTCTCACCTTACACTACACATGTTTCTGTTTTGCCTTATACTGCTTCCTCTTTCCTTTTCCCCACTCTTGTTTGCCCTACTTTTCTGTCATTCTTAAAATGCCAATAGATCTTTTTGCATGTACTATTTTGTCTACATATTCAAAATCTAAAGCTTACAACTCTTCAGCCTTTCTATTACTGGCCAGTTTGATGTTACCCAACCTGAGACTGAGACCAGGTTTTACACCTCAGTTGGCAGCCAGAATACAATACACCAAATTGCTGTAGAAAACAGAAACTCTCAGCTAAAGGTAAAAACCACTATTACAGAGCCAGGAGAGGTCATGCCTTTCAACCAAGCAACACAATACTAGTTTGAAGCACTAAATGCTAAATGGATTACATTCAAATGCTACAGTTTTACACATACAGTTCAAAAACTGATGTTCACTTTAAGATAATAACAATAATAATAAAAAAAACATTTAGAAGTGCAACACTTTTGCAATAATTAAAACCGATTCCTTTTTTAAAAAATCTAACAAATAAAAAAAAAACAGTAATCTGTCATTTGCTCTAAAGCGAATGTTTTTTCTAAACCAGAAAAAATATCAATATATATCAAGCTTCTTTGCAGGTTTACTGGATACCTTTGCATTCTAAAGTGTGATTTAACAAAAAAATTAGGCTGTCACGAAACCTTGACCTTGAAGTTTCGGACCAACAAAGGCTCATTCTGAAAACGTAACCCTATATACATTTCTGGAGATCATAAATTATGTAGCCAGAGGTATGTATGGCTGCATTTCATCTTTAAAATGAATGCTACAGGGCAGTATGATGCCGTTTTTTTTTCGCTTATCAGCTGACCACTTATCTCTGTGTGCACGGCTTTCCCGCTGTTACTAGTTTGTCCAGTTAACTCTTCGTGTATGTCAGTGGATTTGAGATGCAGAGAGGAGTTGGCCATGATGGGTTCAAGAAAGACAAAAGACAAAAACAGAAGCCAAAAAATTAAATGAAGTAAATTAAAAAAAGTATATAACAGGGTGAGAATGTGGTAAAATCTGAAAACATGGTACAAATCAGCCGAGGGTTTTTCTTTTTCTGGATTTCTTTTCAAAACTGTCCTGGGTTAAAGTGGGTGTGTGCTGTTAAATCGGTGCTTTTGAATACACTATTGGTTGGGTTTAGAGAAGGAAGAGGGTGGGTCAGTTGATCAGTAAGTCAGTCGACAGCGGCCTTTGGTGGATTTAAGCAAGAAAAGCAGGTGCGATTGGCACTCGTGAGAGAAATTTGAGATCTGAAAAAGCATACACATTCACGAAATCAAAAATTGCAAAAACGTAGCTCCTGGGACATATCTGGCATTCTCTAGAAATGTATATAGTGGTACGTTTTCAGAATGAGCCTGGGCTTGATTTGACAGTATCAAGATCCCGTCGTGCAAGAGTTTTGAAACACTGCAATGAAGCATGATCCGAATTACCCAGGTCATCTGAAAGATTAGAAACACCCAGGTCATGTGACTAAAGTAATTCAAAGCACTAGTCATTTGTGAGATGTTTTGAGACCTGGCTAATTTGCTTTTCATTGACAGGAAAAAAAAATCTCATGCATCCTAGTGGACTGTGAGTGTGCAGTCTAACTGTGCTGGAAAGGTCCAGAGTTCGAATCCCGACTTGTACAAATATTTAGAATTTGTGACTTGATGTATTTTAATAATGTTATTTTTTAATGACCAAAACAAGACATATTCACAAAGTGTTCATTCAGAAGTCAGACCAATGTTAAAACAAAACACGTTACAAGAACAGAACATTTAAAAACTAACATCTACTCTATAGCTGCAGCACCCTGGATTCAAACCCATTATCTCTGCATGCTAGTCATGAACTCTCACTGCTTCTCTAAATCACCTGAAACCCCAATTCTACAACGTGGGGTATATTTCCTCAATTTGAGTAACTGTTTCTTTGCTGAAGCTGCTCCAGAGCAATACATAAAAATGACCACTGTAGAGACGGGTTTCGAAAACTTTTCAAAGCTTCGACACATTTGCATTGACCGTTTCAGTGTTTTATGAAGCCTTGCTCTATCCACCACAAAAAATTATACTGAACATTTTTATACTGAACATTCAACCCTACTGTTGGTGATGGAGGTGGACGACAGGGGTAGGATCCAAACACAGCTTTAATAGTTAGGCAGGCAAACAATGAAAAAATCTAAATTTTAAAAACTGAACAGGCAAGGAAAAAACAAGAACAAAAACCACTATGAAGCGATCGTTACAATTAACCAAAAACTGAACAGAAGATGTGTGAGAAAGTGGTGCGTAAATAGTCCATGCAATCAGTGATGAAGTCCTTCAGCTGTGTGTATGTAATCAAAGTTCATGAACATCAGGTGTAAGGCGCTGAGGATAATGGCATTTGTAGTCCGATCCAGTGTGTCTGTTGGGTACTCTACTTGAGACCGTGACACTGACAATGTGATTACTTAATGGTTCTACTGAAGAATTTAATATATCATCATACTATAACAGATGAACTTGTCTATACAACTTACAGACATTGTCACTGTTCAGCTGTGGAAGTATAAGTCCTTCAAAAGCCAAGTGAGATATATTCAACACTTGATGAGCACAGTGAACTCAAGGAGCAGATGAAATGGTCCAATGAAATCTCCAACATCTTGCAGAAAACTTCTCTGGCAAGTAGTCTACATTCCTCCCGTCCTCGGGTTGAATTAAATGCTCACTTAGATGTTGAGAACATTAGTATAGATGAAAAGTGAATGGAAGGCCACTTATCTCACAAAAGTTCATGCTTACAATTGTTCGTTCAACATTTTTTTCTATTGCTGGCCAAGTCAATGTTCAACTCAACCTGAGGCCACACCACAATTGGCAGCCAGAATGCAATACACCAAAATTGCTGCAGAAAACAGCCAGAAGCTTTCAGCTAAAGGTGAAAACCGCCATTACAGAGCCATAAGAGTCCATGCCTTTCAACCACACAATACTAGATTGATGTGTGTCCAAGAGAAATGGCAAAGCAATGCACTTATATGGAGAATTAAGCTAACAAACAATTGAAGAAAAAAAACTAGACACGACAGCCAATCAACAGCTCCAGAATTTCCCAGAGGAGCAGCTAATAGGCCATTTTAGAGACACTGACATGAGGTGAATAAAAAAAAAACCCAGTTTCATTCCCTTGCATTTTAAACAGACTTCCTGCTGAGCTCAACTCGCCTCGGTTGTTTTACGCTCAAATGCAGAGGTAAATCAGGGAAAAAAAGATGAAAGAACTCTTTTTCTTCTGTGACTCCGACAGAGGCATTGATGCAGTGGCTGTTTAAGGGCGGACAATGTTGAGATAATGAAACCTGCGAGGCTTAAAAACATCTTGTAAAAGTTCAGGCCTGCTTAACCAACTGCAGCGGAATTAATGCGCGAACCAAAGTCAATGAAAACTTCTCATTAGCCCTCAAAATAGAAGAAACTGGGAAATTAATGAGGAAAAAGAGATATCCCCCAATTCCGACAGCCTTAAAGATTATAAATGGATGTGTGTTGAATTTAATAACTCACACCCTACAGGAAGTGAGAGCGACCTGGAAGGAAGGACAATTCTGATGGAGGCTGGATATGAACTTGCTTCGGCACAGAATGTTGATATTAGAAAGTAATCTTGGAGATGCAGTGGGCTTGCTGCCACTGGATCCGACAATATGTTTTCATATAGACGTGACATAAGCAATATCTGCCAGGCTCTGTTTGCTGAGCTCGATGAGGCTGATCCCAGCTGGATTTTTAAGCAGATAGATAATATATTCCTTTTGGAAATTGATGTGGGGAATGTGGCTATGCGGAGTTCTGGCAACGCTCCCAGTAAGGGACGGTGGAGAAAGATTGATAGGAGGGAAGTGGTGAATGTATTCATATGGTGTTCCTAATGGCCCTGTGATTAAACACACTCTCAGATGTTTCTGGCAAGCACATTTGGAGAAAATGGAGAGCTCCCCTTTCCTGTCGCATTCGCTGGGGCTCAAATACACACAAAAGCACACACACACAAAGCAAAGCGACTGTGTAGTGTGTGCTCTTTCAGCATTTCCTCACCATTTGGCCAGTGTAAATGCCATTTACACTAAGAACAATATTATGAAGATAACTATTAGTGTATCCACACCAATGAAAATATAATCATAATAAATAACAAGTATTCACTGTTAAAGGTGCTGCATGTAAGTTTTTGACTCTTTTAAAGCATAAAAAAACATAGTATTTTGCAGATATTTGAGAAACATGCTAAGTGAACATTCTTGTTTATCTGAAAAACAATGCTGAAGTCAGATATTCTGTCTTTATTTTGGTTCTTTTAACCCACCCACAGCCAGTTTAGCCAATTAAATTTCAGCACCCCAGTTTGCCTTCATGAAAAACAGCGTATTTGATTCATTCAGTGAGGAAGGCTCTCAAAGCATGTTCCTGCGACCAAAAATGTGACCTCCGGTTGACGGTAACAGCCCCAAAATGAGACGCAGATTCAAGCCCCGGTCACACTGCATTTTTCTCCCCGTAGACTTCCATTCATATGCACAAGAATGCATCAGACTGAAAACGCAAGCTCGTGCGACAAGTTTTGCAGTTTGCTGCGTTGGTAAGTTCAAGCTTGATGAACTCTGACCTGCGAAATTGAATCATGTGATTGCGTGAGACCATTTGAAGATCAAAACATGACCTCTCTGGACAGAAATACAAAATATGGAGCGATCGCTAGCTTTTTTAAATGTCTAATCATCTTGTTTGATCCCACCCCTTATCACAGCGCAGTACGACAGAATTTCACATGCTGAAACTCTAGTGCAGGGATGGGCAAACTCGGTCCTTGAGGGCCCGTGTCCTGCGTAGTTTAGCTCCAATTCTAATCAAACACAACTGAACATGCTAATCAGTGTCTTCAAGATCACTAGAAATCTACGTATAAGCAGGTGTGTTTATTTAGATTTGGAGCTAAGCTGTGCAGGAAATTGGCCCTCCATGACCGAGTTTGCCCACCCCTGCTCTAGTGTGACCGCGTTTCAGACCAATCGAAGATCAAAACATGACCATAAAATGCTTTTTAAACGTCTAATCTTCTTGTCTAATCCCTCCCCTTTTCGCAGCGCCGTACGACAGAATTTTGCATGCTCAAACTCTGTGACCGCAGCATCAGAGTTCCACATGATACAAACGTAAACATTAGGTGAACAGATTACATTGTAACCCCATGTCCTAACAACACTCTTTGTGACGAGATTTGTAGTGATAAGCAATTTTGCTGTTTGCTCCAGACGAAACATGACAGAAATTTAAATACAGCCATTGAGAAGCACAGAATACTACACTGCACTCCAGCGAAATGGTAAGGTTTACAATCTAATTAATACATATTAAACCTCTTTAACATTATTATATGTATATGCTGAAATATTGATATTTGTTAACTTGGCTTGCACTGACTCACAGTTCTGAATTTTATTTTCAGGGTCTGAGATGAACTATCTGCTGCTTCTTTCAGTAGTATGGCAATAAATGTCATGTAAAATGACATTCAAACTCACATTATTAGCAAACTCACATTATCACATTATAGCACTGAATAAAGCACACGAGGTGTACCTGTGGAGGTCATAGTTCATCCTTTTGTTCACCTGTGAGAAATAGAAGCCGTTTGTAAAATAGAAATTTCAGGTGTTGGCTGGGACAAAAACTCCTTTTAATACGAAAATATTCCTTCTATTCTGTCGTTGCTTTTGTTTAATCAACAGTTCAAATCAGCCTTAAATCAGCCTTTAGGGTTAATAGTCAGGAACACACTTCAATTTGGCAACGCTTGCGTAGACTCATCAGAGGAGCTGAGTGAAAATGTGTTTTGATCCAGGAATGCAATACCTAGTTCTTCCACTGGGTGTCAAACTTACACACTGCATCTTTAAGAGGAAAAATTCAAGGTTGTTTGTAAAAAAACTGTTTGTTTACAATTACAATTTACATCTCAGAATTTTTTAGAGTGGATATTCCATTATAAGTATGAGAAAACAGCTTCTCGTTTTAGGAATCAACATCATATTGTTCCACACACACAATATTAGTATTGACTTGATCTAGAGCTGGCCTGCCCAACCCTGTTCCGGGAGATCTACCTTCCTGCAAAGTTAAGCTCCAACCCTGATCAAAAACACCTGAACCAATTACTAAAGACCTGAACAGCACTTGATAATTACAGGCAGGGGTGTTTGATATGGGTTGCAACTGAAATCTGAGGAAGGTAGATCTCCAGGAACAGGGTTGAGCACCCCTGTTCTAGAGCTTACACCAGGGTGCCCAAACCTGTTGGGCTGGTCCTAGACAAATAAATGAAGATGTGCATGAAGTTCAAATAAGTGAGCAGGTGCATGAAGTTCTTATTGTAACTGTGCTATTTAATGTAGCAGTATACTTTCAGCACAAACACAGCTCTGTAATCTGACATTTTTGTTATTGGTTGTCATGTCAGGGTTCGTCCTTTCTTCTGTGGTACTGTGGTATTACTGTGTGTTTTGCTTTTTCACTTGGCTATGTGATTAATTTTTTGTGAGTTTATTGCTCTTTGATTCGTCATCCAAAAAGTAAATTTCATGGCTTCAACAAAGCCGGTGTCATGTGGACAAAAGCCAGAAACAATATTACATTTTTGAGGATTGACCAAAATCTATTGACGTGTGAACAGGACACATGATATTGTGATGTGTAAGACAACAAAATATGTGCAAAAAGTATAAATCTGACACCATAAAAGTAATGCGGTGAAATGCAAAAAGTATTTGTGATTGTACTGGAGAAAACTGGCACTCGGTTTCCATGCTGAAAGTCTTCTGGATTCTTTCAAAGCTCCAAAGCTAAGAAAAACCCAAAATCTGAGAATCAGCGATTGTCCTTTGACAAAACAAGATCCGGTTATGATGAGCACTGCAGCCATAAATAAACCAAGTCGTACAATCTCTTTAATTGAATAGCGGATTCAGGGGACTGTAGCTACAGGCCATTTACTTTGGCATGCAGTGTGTAAAGCTTGGTTCAACAGCTCCTCAGCCCCCACAAACTCAGAGACAACAGAAGAAGCGGCAGCCAAAGAAAGTGTCCGCCTGACATGTTCTCCTCTGGCACTGTGAGCTCCAGCAGCAGCTCTCATCTGTAATCCAAGCCTTCCAAACAGCCCCTCTGTATGTCTGTGAGTGTGTACATATAGTACATAGAAATAGAGATGAATAATATAAATGCAGAATGTTTTCTTTCTTTCTTTTTTTTTCTTTTTCTTTCTTTCCATGCATGAGGGCATTTTTTGGTATTGTTTTTAACTACTAAGTAAAAATGAAAAGCTAGGGTCTGTCATGGTATAGGGTTGTGTCAGAGCCCTTGGTAAAGGTAACTTGCACTTTTAATGATGGCACCAATGCCGAAAAGAACACTCCCGGTCAGTATTTTTTATTATTATTATTTTTAAAATGATTCTGGTCATTAAGGCGGCTTTTATTAAATGTTAAAAAAAATAATTGTTAAATATTTATAATTTTTTTTATATAAATATAAAATTCATATTGTATGTAGTTTCAAATGCAATTATTAGTCCAGCCATTACTATTACCATAATAGTATTAATAATAATAATAATAATAATAATAATAATAATATTTCATATTAGAGTGATTTCTTAAGGACCATGTGACTCTGATGACTGGAGTGATGAAGCTGAAAATTAATCTTTAAAATCACTGAAATAAATTATTAAATTAAATTATAATCCACTTTTGAACAGTTATATTATAGTGCAATAACATTTCACAATTTTTACTGTATTTTTACTGTATAAGCAGAATAAGCTTATTTAAAACATTTAAAAATCGTACTGACCCCAAACTTTTGTCTGGTAGTGTACACAGAGATATTAGAGCACAATATGCTGCCTTCTTTTCCAGGGACGCCCATGCATATTTCTACAAGACGATGTAAAACCACATTCTGCACACATTACAAAGTCTTGCCTAAGGAGGAAGGGGATAAATGTACTTGACTGGCCTGCCTGCAGTCCCGACCTGTCTCCAATAGTGAATGTGTGGCACATTTTGAAGCTCAATTGAAGACAATAAACTATTGCCCACCTTAACACTTATTTACAGTAAGAATGGGATAAAATTAACCTGAAGCACTTCATTACTTGGTGGCTTCAGTCCCTAAACAAGTGTTGTGAAAGGGAATGGCAACATTACAAAGTGGTGTGTCTGTGCGCGCACATGGTCACATGTTTGTTTTTGCGTTTGTCATAAAATGATTTTTTAAAATATATTTAACAACATATCAATATATATTTTATTTACACTCAGTTTATGTTTATATTATTAAATAAATGTTAATAGTTATTTTTTGAGCAACCGAGATGGGGCCCCCCTCCAGAGCTGAGGCCCTACGCAGCCTGCGTACTCTGCGTATTTCTATTATGGGTTGTATGTGCACATAATGATGAACATTAAAGATAAGGATAAAGATAAGACATGAAAATAGTCATCACTTTAAAATAAAATGCATTTTGATAACTTTTTATGTTTTTGCATAAAAAGACGATCTAAAAATACATGCGCGAATGCCAGGCAACAACAAAATATTCACACTCTTCACAAGGTGTAGGTTTAAATCAGTTTTTTGGGGGGTTTTGGAATAAATTAGATAAGTTTAGCCTGCTTCAAGTGTGATTTTGCCTCTAGGTCATTCTCAGTATTTTCTCATCTGTCTGCAGAAACATAAGTGTAAACATGCCAAAAAGAACTAAGTTTCAGTCCGTAAGTTAAAAGTTTCAGCACTATGGACAGCGTCAGCCTTTTTCAGAACTCTGGACAGCAGCTTTTAGGGAGAAGTGAAATATATTTTTGATTGACCTTCCCTGAGATTTTTCTGTGAACTGCCACAGTATTTCTCCCTCTGCTAAATCCTCCATGCCATTCTATTTTCATTCAGTGTGTGATGATTTCTTCCAGAGAGCATGCGTACATCTTCAGAGAGCTGGAGAAAATGCTGTTTGCTTACCCTTTAATCAACAAAAGAGAGGAGATGAGCTCCAACAGAGTTGCAGTATTTACTCTGGGATATTTTTAATGGCCCAAATTACATTGTGTTAGACCAAACAACATGGCATTGATTAAAATACATATCATCATATTTTTCTATCATTATATTCTAATTTGCTCTCTAGCAGACAGGCTGATAAATAATTATTTACAACGAGCACAGCAGTTGGCATCTTTAAGGCTGTCAAGCTTTAAATACCATAATCAAAAGACATTCAGCAGATTCCTCCTCTTGGCGTGAATATAGTGGAGTCCACTTTGACCTTTTGTTTTACAGAAATTATGTGGGAAAGAGCCAAATGTTTAGAGAATAGAGAATGAGATGAGAAAATAAAATGAGCTTTAAAATATGTGTATTCTAAGCCTGAAGTGAAGGTCTTGAAAATAAATATTATTAGTCAGCTTAAAGACCCTGAAGTACTTCTAAAGATAAGCTTTTATCTATTGTCCATGCTTTTTGAGACTGATATTTACTTGAATATTTAAATATATGGTGCAAGTGTTACAAATATTATGAATATTTCTTTCAATTAGAATTAAAACTACATGTTATTGTTAAGAGCGTCATGGTGGCTCAGTGGTTAGCACTGTGGCCTCACAGCAAGAAGGATGCTGGTTCAAGTTCTGGCTGGACCTAGTTGGCATTTCAGTGTGGAGTTTGCATGTTCTCCCCGTGTTGCAGTGTGTGAATGAGTGTGTATGGGTGTTTTCCAGTGCTGGGTTGCAACTGGAATGGTATCCGCTGTGCAGAACCAACGCTATCTAATGGCAACTTTTTGATTTAGTGGCTAATTTGTATGAATTTGCACGATCTAGTTTTCTAGATCTAGTTTTCGTACGATTTTCTCATCACCCAATGACGGTTGGGTTTAGGGGTGGGGTTGGGTGCCACCCTCCTTTTTTTAAATCGTACATTTCTGTACGATTGAACACGAATTAGCGACTAAACTGACATGAAATACTTATGTTTTCTCTTGAGATCAGGCTGGTAGAACATATGCTAGAATGGTTGGTGGTTCATTCTGCTGTGGTGACCTCTGAAATATAGACTAAGCCGAAGAAAAATGAATGAATGTTATTGTTAAGCAGCTCTTCATTATTTATGACTGTCCTTTTACAATGAGAAAATGAGCAGATTTCAAAGAAAAGAAGGCGGAGTCTCTGAGCCACACCTACTTATTATGTTATTGGTTTCCAAATTCCAAGGTATGTTTTGTTTATTTTTATTTATTTATTCTTTATATTACCAGGAATTTCCAATTGAGATATGCATCTGTTCTACCAGGGGGTCCTGGCCACAATTACAGCAAGTAGACACACATAAAATATCATAAATTAAAGCAAATAAAGTCACCATTACACCATTGAGTCATAAAAACAAATAGAAAAGTTGCACGATGCACGATGAGCTTTGTTTTATTTTTTATAATCATTTTTTCACCTTTATTATGATAGGACAGTTAAGATTTCAGATAGGAAAGCATTGGGAGCAGAGAGAGCCAGCGCACAGTACCACTAGGCTATTGGCACCAACATGATGAGCTTTTAAAACAATCTTCAAATGAATGGCTGATCTATTTTCAGGTTTTCAGTAGTTTAATTTTTAGTTATTTAGTTCATTTTTGAATGAACGAAGCTGAATGAGATGAAACTCCTAAATTGAATTCCAAACTAACATCAAGCTTTGTTTTTTATATATCAGGGCCTAAAGACTAGCATCTACCTAAAGGGCACTCACATATTCTACTTCCTTTCTTTCCAAAAAGTGCTTTGGGTAAATATTCAATATGTGAGCGGTGTTTGACTGTTTGTGAGATTTACTTATATTGGTGTTTTTGGTTTTCTCGTCACGTTTAGTAACTTGTTACTCAATGCCAGGATGAGCCTTTTCATCTTTCAAAATGAACAGTTAGTTGATTGTTACGCTTGTCATGTTTCATGTACCAAGTGCTGAAGCCTGTGTGGAGAATATTTTAGTAGTTTATCTTCTTTCTTCATGAATGCTCATGTGAGGTTATCAATCTTTTATGACTTGATGGGAGAAATAAATATATATTTTTAAAACACTGAATCAGATCAAATGAACCAATGGCTTCATAAGTGATTCTCTGTGTTGAATTTCAAGCATTCTAAATGCCAGATGATGATGATGATGTCTTTTTGGTCACGATGTCAGGATTATTTCAGAAAGTTCTACAAAGCAGTGGTTCAAAATAGGCATATGTTAATAAAATTTTTATTTCTATTTATTTACTTATATATTACAGTTTATGGGTGCCACAGTGGCATAGTGAGTAGCATAATCGCCTCACAGCAAGAAGGTCGTTGGTTCGAGCCTCGGCTGTGTCAGTTGGCATTCCTGTGTGGAGTTTGCATGTTCTCCCCGTGGTCGTGTGGGTTTTCTCCGGGTGCTCCGGTTTCCCCCACAAGTCCAAAGACATGCACCATACATGAACTGGGTGAGCTTAGGTGTCTGAATTGTGCTGAATTATGCAGCTAGAAGGGCATCCGCTGCGTAAAACATGCTGGATGAGTTGGCGGTTCATTCCACTGTGGCGACCACAGATTAATAAAGGGACTAAGCCTAAAAAGAAAATGAATTAATGAATTAAAGTTTATATTAGGGGCAGTGTGGTGGCGCTGTTGCCTCACAGCAAGAAGGTCCTTGGTTCGAACCTTGGCTGGGTCAAAGCCTTTGTATCTACGAGTCCATAAATGAGTTCTGCTACAGGAATCGTGCAAAACGTGTAGCAAAAGTCAGAGCACAAGAGATTTGTAGTTGAACTGGCAAACCTGAGAGGTTGTGAGTGCTGACTTGTGGTTGTCCTGTGAAGCAGCAATCAAATATGCCACACACGTGTGTGCCTGTCAAATTGTATTTGTGAATGTCATTTTACAAGTACACAACTATTAATCTGCAACTTCGTGTGTGTCGATTTTTGTCTGTGTGTGCAAATCGAGAAATTCAGATGTTCACATTAGAGCTGCTAGTGTCCATTTCACCAGCATGGACCACGCCACACTTTGAGCTAGGCTTTACTGTAGGGATGTAGGGATGAAAGAGATGGTAAGAGAACAGTTGGATGAAGGGGAAGAGGAGTAAGAGGATGACTGGTGAATAGGTGGGTAGGTTGAGGTCAGGTGTCCTACTAGGTCTAGAGACTCAGAATGGGAGTACTGTCTCTGTGATATTTTGGCAGAGCGATTGCACCCCACGATTCAACCTACATGTAGGAGTGAAGAGGGTTATAGGATTGTGAATGGGAAGCAAAGAAATAGAGGGAGGGAGGGTGAGTTCGAAGAGAGCAAGAAGAACAGTGCTAGAGGAATAGTCTTCCTTAAATAAGTTTTAGGGAGTAGGTGATTGGTTAAGGAGATAAAGTGAGGCGTGGTTCCGCCGACGAACCTTTATTAACTAGTTAACTCCATTTCCACCTACACATACAAATATTTTTATCACAAGTTCTTGCATTAAGTTTGAAAGCTCTCGAGATTTGCTACTAATTTACCTTCGTACGGTTTCCCCTACAGTCCAAAGACATGTGCTATAGGTGAACTGGGCAAGCTTAATTAGTCATAGTGTTTGTGAGTGAATGAGTGTGTATGGGTGTTTCCCAGTGATGGGTTGCAGCTGGAAGGGCATCTGCTGCATAAAACATATGCTGGATAAGTTGGCGTATCTTTCTGCTGTCGTGACCCCAGATTAATAAATGGACTAAACCAAAAAGAAAACGAATTAATGAATTAGGGGCAGCACGGTGGCTCAGTGGTTAGTACTGTTGCCTCACAGCAAGAAGGTTGCTGGTTCGAGTCCCAGCTGGGCCAGTTGGCATTTGTGTGTGGAGTTTGCGTGTACTCACTGTGTTTATGTTGGTTTCCTCTGGGGGTTCCGGTTTCCCCCACAGTCTAAAGACATGCACTATAGGTGAATTGGGTAAACAAAATTGGCCAATGTCTGACTGGGTGTGTGAATGAGAGACTGTATGAGAGTTTCCCAGTACTGGGTTGCGGCTGGAAGGGCATCTGCTGCGTAAAACATATGCCATAATAGTTGGCGGTTCATTACGCTGTGGCGACCCCAGTAAATTAAGAGACTTAAGCTAAAGGATTTTCCAGACCTGGGTTGCGGCTGGAAGGGCATCCGCTGCGTAAAAATATGCTGGATAAGTGGGCGGTTGATTCCGCTGTGGTGACCCCGGATTAATAAAGGGACTAAGCAGACAAGAAAATGAATGAATGAATGAATAAGCTAAAGGAAAATGAATGAATGAATGAATGAACGAATGAATGAGTTTATATTAGGTTTAAGTGTTGGGTAGGCATCAATGCATTTAAGGAGGTCTGTAAAGTAGTTGTTTTTAATCTGTGGCATAGATTGGTGGAACATAATGGTGACTTGATAGCATGTTGATATTCTGAATTAACCTAAGGTTGTAGGTGACCTGAAGGGTATAAGAACCACCACTACTACACAATAACTCTATTAGCATCAACCCATTTAGATTGCTTTGTAATGTGTGGAGCCATGAGACATATAGATGTGCAAAAAAGCCCAGAAAATCTAAACTTGCACACTTGGTCTTTAGCAGACAATCCCCATGGAGTAATTTAGATAAATGCCTGGGGCACAATTGTAATAGAACAGAACTGTTAGCACACAAGCTCCACGGCTAATAGATTGTCCCTCTGTGGATTTAAACCTGCAACCTTTGCATCAGCAGCCCAGATCTTAACAATTAGATTCCCTGAACCAAAGGTCTCTAGCAGATGTTAATATTTTTATTTTGATGTGTGTGTAACCTTACCTGCCCTGCTCAGAGCAGGATTCAAAGCGTTATTAACAGCATGGGATGTGGACACACTAACAAGGCCTCTAGAGACTGCAGCCCCTAGCATTAGTCTTGTACGTCTCTTGAGGCGAAGGGAATGAGGTTTACCACCACACTACCACTGCTCTTTTTAAATGGGCCCCATTAATGCACCCCACTACCCCCATGTTAATTTAATCTGGGTCACGGCACCAGTATAAACCCTCTGTTTCTCCTCACTATGTTACAAATCGGATTCAGACTGCCATTTCTTTGATAGTAGGTAGATGCATAATAGGAATACTTAAGGCTGCATCATCTAGTGTTAGTCGCAAACATGAAAATCATGAAAAGGCCAAATAAGGCGTCATTTTTATTTCTGTGTTTACAATGTAGACTTTATTTTCAATTGATGATTGATCATAAAGCTTGTTCGGCATGCTGTCCCGGGAGAGAGCCCTGAGCTCATAAGATCCTCGAGCCCAGGGCTCCCTCCCGTTTGCAAGGTGAGAGAAGAGTTTGAGCTCAGGTAGATCTAGAGAACTCCCCTGCGGGTAGCTAACGAACAGATAGTGATCCCTATGAAAAGATAACTACTTACTTGGAGCATGTCTATGGTGCCGATTTGTATTAGTCAATTAACTTAAGTTGCATGTTTTTGGACGGTGGGAGGAAACCGGGGAGTCCGGGGGAAACCCACGTGAGCACGGGGAGAACGTGTAAACTCCACACAGAAACGTCAGCTGGCTTGGTAAGGACTAGAACCAGTGATGTTCTTGCTGTTCTTGCTGATCCTCTCGAAAATAGTTTATAAATAAACTTCACAAAGCAGCTTAGCATAGCATAGCTGAGGAAAAGAGAATAAAAATGATATATTTCAGATTGTGGAGCATTCCAGCATATCAGGCAGGAAGGGAAGTTTTCAGCAGAATGCTGGTGTGCTTCTAGTTAAATTAAAACTTATTAAATTTTTTTTGCTCTAGGCCTGTTTCCTGTTTGCTCTAGCCGAGTGTAGCTGTGTGTTTGTTGCTCTCTTGCCGAGTGTACCTCTAGCTCAGCTCGTCTGCTGCTAAGTTCAGTTTTTATATTTTAAATTTGATTACTAGACGTCGCGATCAAACGCCGCCGATCATTTTATATACTAAATCCATAAATTTTAGTACTGCAACTGTGAGCTCACTGTGTTAGCATCGCAGCTAACATTCCAACAATCCAGCTGTAAGTACTTTCTAGCTGATCTTTCGTCTGTTTTCTCTGCCCGATTTAACAGTTTACAACCCCTTATTAAGACTATAAAACTCTGTCGATCAAGTTAATTACTAGCTCTTTAATTTTAAATCTCTTCCACGGTCACAGCAAAGCAGCTCACGTGTAAACAGCTCACCGTTGGGCTTTTACTCAGACTCCGGCTTGCTTTTGCTCTCTCTTTTCCAGTTTGTTTGCTGATTCGCGCCTATTTTTTCCTCCTACGAGTGTCGTAGTTTATCTGCTGACTCGTGCCCGACTGCACCCTCGTATTTCACCTTTATATCTCACTCAGATTTTGATCGCGCCTATCGCGCTATTTGTTTATTTTGCTTTCACTTTCTAGTTAACTAGCTCGCGTCTATTCTCTCACGTGCTTCGGCCAGTTTAATCACATTTTCCGCCTATTTACACCTTTTATATTACGTTATAAATCACTTTGTGTAGGTGTTCTCTCTCTCTAGTTCTCTCTCTCCAGTTCTCTCTCTCTCTCTCTCTCTCTCTCTCTCTCTCGTTCTCTCTCTCTCTCTCTCTCTCTCTCTCTCTCTCTCTCTCTCTCTCTCTGTCTCTCTCTCCCTCTCTCTCTCTCTCTCTCTCTCTCTCCCCTCCTTCTCTTTTCATTGACTACAGCTGACTATACAGAAACCCGTCTGCTCCTGTTAACTCTATACGCTGCTGTGGTAAGTCAGAATTTACTTCGACTCACGGTGAGTAAAAATGGCTTCTCCTGCTCTTGTCACATGCATTTCATGCCACATGTTTAGTGTATCTCTCTCTGTCAGCAAGGAGGGCTTCACATGTGATAAATGTAAGGAAATAGTTAGGCTGACAGAGAAGATCTCAGAATTAGAAACACACATCCAAACTTTAATTAAGGATAGTAAGAGTCCTAGGTCTCTAGATAAGGATTTGGATGTGACTAGTCTAGCAAGCCATTCACATTGTTCGGCTCCGGTTGCTGCGTCTTTGCAGAAAGACGGCTGGGTCACCGTGAGGGAAACTAGAAGTGGGAGAAAACACTGTATGTCCGTTCCAACATCAAACAGGTTTAGCCCCCTCAGTGATGCACCCACTGAGAAAGCTGATGAAAGTGCCCTTGTGATTGGCGACTCCATAGTACGGAACGTACAAATAGAGACACCAGCCACCATAGTCAAATGTCTGCCGGGAGCCAGAGCGCCTGACATCATGTCAAATTTAAAAGTACTGGCTAAATCTAAACGTAAGTTCAGTAAGATCGTTATCCACGTCGGTGCTAATGATGTTCGACTACGTCAGTCGGAGATCACTAAAAGTAATATTAAAGAGGTGTGTGATCTTGCAAAGACGATGTCAGACACCGTAATATTCTCTGGTCCCCTGCCCGCTTATCGTGGTGACGAGTTTCACAGCAGACTCTCATCACTCAATGGCTGGATGTCAAAATGGTGCCCACTGAATAACATAGGTTTTGTAGACAATTGGCCAAGTTATTGGGGTAGACCTGACCTGTTGAAGAGAGATGGTCTTCATCCCACTCGGGCTGGAGCAGCTCTCCTCTCTAGTAATCTGGCATATAGTCTTAGTGCTGGCATTTGACTAACTGGGGCCCAGGTCAGGGAGCAGACAGATTGGCTTAACCAACCGTCTGCTAGTCTCCACGGTTTACCCAACTCAAATAATCTGCAGCACATAGAATCACCTAGTTATAAGAACATAGAGACTGTGTCTGTTCCCCGAGCCTCTAAATATAAAAAACTCCCAAATCCATTTAAAAGTAATAATCTAATTGATGTTCAAAAAATGAAAAATAAAGCTAACCAAAAGATAAAACTCGCATTATTGAACATTAGATCGCTGTCATCTAAAACTCTTTTTATTAACGATTTGATAACTGATCTAAAGCTAGATGCTCTCTGTCTAACAGAAACCTGGATAAAACCAGATGATTACATGCCCCTAAATGAGTCTTCACCTGAAGGATATCATTATAGACATGAGCCGCGTCCTAAAGGCAAAGGTGGAGGCGTGGGCATAATATACAGTAATATTTTTAGTGCTACTCAGCGATCTGACTTCAAATATAATTCATTTGAAGTAATAGTGATGTATATTTCAGTGAACAATTTAAACAATACATTTCAATCTAAATTTGTACTGGCAACTGTTTATCGGCCTCCAGGGCACCATACCGACTTTACAAAAGAATTTGCTGATTTCTTATCTGAAATAGTTCTGGCCACAGACAAAGTTATAATTGTTGGTGATTTTAATATTCATATAGATAATGAAAAAGATGCTTTAACGCTGGCCTTCTTAGACATACTAGCCTCTGTTGGAGTGAAACAGCATGTCTCAGGGCCTACCCATCGACATAATCACACTTTAGACCTAATATTATCACATGGTATTGATATTGATAATGTTGAAGTTGTGCAGCAGAGTGATGACATTTCAGATCACTATTTAATCTCCTGTTTATTGTGCATTGATAGCTCTACAAAATCATCTTCTATTCACAAATATGGCAGGACGATCACCGCTAGCACTAAAGATGATTTTGTTAGTAACCTACCTGATCTGTCTAATTTTTATAACATTCCAGGCAGTCTAGAAGAGCTTGACACTGTAACTGAAACCATTAATTCCCTCCTTTCTAATACATTAGATATAGTTGCTCCGTTACACTTCAAAAAGATTAGGGAAAAGAATCCGACGCCATGGCACAATGAGCACACACGTGTCTTAAAGACAGCAGCCCGGAAAATGGAGCGTAGATGGAAGAAATCAAAACTAGAAGTTTTTCGTCTGGCCTGGAAAGAAAGTTCGCTTAACTTTAGAAAAGCTTTAACGTCAGCCAGATCTGCTTATTTTTCAACTTTAATAGAAGAAAATAAACATAACCCTAGGGTCCTGTTTACCACGGTAGCTAATCTAACTAAAAATAAAGCATCAACATGCATTTCTAAGCATAGCAGTAATGACTTTATGAACTTTTTCACACGCAAGATTGATGATATTAGAGATAAAATAAGCACCAACAGTCTGCCTCCTACAGCCTCATCCCAATTAGAGCTTTGTAGACCGTTAATGGATAAACTTCAAATTTTTTCAACAGTAGGTGAGGAAGAATTATCTAAACTGATAAATTCGTCAAAATCAACAACGTCTATGCTAGATCCCATACCGACCAAATTATTAAAACAATTGTTTTCAGAAGTTTCTGAACCTGTTCTTAACATTTTGAATTCATCCCTACTCCTAGGATACGTTCCTAAAACTTTTAAACTAGCTGTCATTAAGCCTCTTATTAAAAAAACACAGCTTGATCCTAAAGAACTAGCAAATTATAGACCAATTTCAAACTTGCCTTTTCTATCAAAGATTTTAGAAAAAATCGTATCTGCTCAACTATGTTCCTTCCTACAAAGAAACAATATTTATGAAAAATTTCAATCTGGATTTAGAGCATTTCATAGCACAGAAACCGCACTCCTAAGAGTCTCAAATGACCTCCTTCTGTCGTCCGACCGTGGTTGCATTTCTCTCTTAGTGCTATTAGACCTCAGTTCTGCATTTGATACAATTGATCATAATATTCTCCTTGATAGGCTTGAAAATTATGTTGGTATTACAGGAACTGCGTTGGCCTGGTTCAGGTCTTATCTATCTGAACGTTATCAATTTGTATTAGTTAATGAAGAGACATCATACAGATCAAAAGTACACTGTGGGGTACCACAAGGCTCAGTTCTTGGACCCTTACTTTTCACACTATATATGCTACCGCTAGGTGATATCATTAGAAAACATGGAGTTAGCTTCCACTGTTATGCTGATGATACACAACTTTATATCTCCTCTCAACCTGGTAATTTGTTTGAATTTACTAAATTAACAGATTGTATAGCTGATATTAAAAATTGGATGACTAATAACTTCTTATTACTAAATTCAGATAAAACTGAGGTCTTGCTTATTGGTCCCAAAAATCTCACACGCAAAAACTTAGAACACTGTCTAACCCTTGATGGATTCTTAGTTCAGTCCTCATCTTCAGTCAAAAATTTGGGGGTGATTTTTGATAGCAGCCTGTCATTTGAAGGCCAGATTTCAAGCATCTGTAAAACTGCTTTTTTTCATCTTAAAAATATTGCCAAACTTCGACACATGCTATCAATGTCTGATGCGGAAAAGCTCATCCATGCTTTCATGACGTCTCGATTAGATTACTGTAATGCATTATTAGGCGGCTGCCCTGTTGGCCTAATTAACAAACTTCAGCTAGTTCAAAATGCAGCTGCTAGAGTGCTTTTTAGAACAAAGAAATATGATCATATTACTCCAGTTCTTTCAGCATTGCATTGGCTCCCTATTAAATATCGTATAAATTTTAAAATCTTACTGACTACCTACAAAGCCCTGAACGGCTTGGCTCCCCAGTATTTGCAGGAGCTCCTGATTTATTATAGTCCATCACGTCCGCTACGCTCAATTAATTCTGGACAATTAATTATTCCCAAAATATCAAAATCAACTGTAGGTGGTAGATCTTTCTCTTATCTGGCACCTAAACTCTGGAACAGCCTTCCTAACACAGTTCGGGAAGCAGACACACTCTGTCAGTTTAAAACTAGATTAAAGACACATCTCTTTACATTAGCATACACATAAAACACATGCTTTGGAATCCAAATCCTCTAAAGGATTGTTAGTCTGCTTTATTTAGGGCAACCGGAGCCGGGTACACTTCCCAAAAGACATTATAATTTGAATGGCATCTCTGCTCATATTAGTCTGTTTTTTCTTATTATTCCCGAGGTTTCCATAATTCTGGACCATGCCGCATCCTGAGCAGCTGCTGTGGTGGTCATGGAGGAGTGGAGAGCATGAGACAGATTGCTGTAAGACGATCCCTGTGACAGACGAGTCCTCGCATTGTTCCCGAAGGGCCAGCCTGATGACCAGCCAGTGACCCGCCTGTGGTCTCTCCATGATGGACGTCCAGCGTTCTCCAGCCCCGGCGCCATAGACTGCAGCTCTGCACAAGACGTCTGGCCATAGGAGAAATGGTCGTGCCCAAACTGAGCCTGGTTTCTCTCGAGGTTTTTTAATTCTTCACTTTCGCCAATTGGTGAAGTTTTTTCCTCGCCGCTGTCGCCTCTGGCTTGCATGGTTCGGGACTTGTAGGGCTGCGCATCGATGGATTAATCTTCAGTGTTTGGACTCTCAGCAGTGATTATTAAACCACGCTGAACTGAACTAAACTGAACTTCAACACTGAAAACTGGACTGACACTGTTTCAATTTTTATAATGCATGTGAAGCTGCTTTGACACAATCTACATTGTAAAAGCGCTATACAAATAAAGATGAATTGAATTGAATTGAAAATTTCAGTGGGTAGCGCTGTCGCCTCACAGCAAGAAGGTCGCTGTGCTTCCTCCGGGTGCTCTGGTTTCCCCTTCAAGTCCAAAGACATGCGCTATAGGAATTGGGTAAGCTGAATTGTCCGTAGAGTATGTGTGTGAATGAGAGTGTATGGGTGTTTCCCAGTGATGGGTTTCAGCTGGAAGGGCATCTGCTGCATAAAACGTTTGCTGGATAAGTTGGCGGTTCATTCTGCTGTTGCAACTATTTTATTTAAATGCCACTGTTGTTGACACATTGTTCTTTTTAAAGACACTCCACCTAGCGGCACAGATGTAAATCTTCTTGTTCTACCTGCCCTGCTCGTAGTAGGATTTAAAGTAGCAGCATGGAAGCATGAACTTTTACTAGCAGGATTCCATTAAACTCACTCCTCCTAAACGTCACTTTCATCCGGGTCATGGCACCAATCTGACCCCTCTGTTTCTACTTGCACTAGTCTGTGAGGGGTTTTTTCCCATGTGAAACAGATGTTTTAGTTAGAATGCTAAAAACCTCTAGCCTCAGTCTTCACAATGCTTCTCGAGTCTAGCAGGATTACTCTACATATTAATCCTGAGTATGGATCTTATTAGCTGACCTACTGTATGGGCACGCACATGACATATAAGTAATATTTACATGTAATATTACATGTGTTTGCATATTAAGCTACAGGACCTGTTGATTAGACAATGCACCAATGTTTCAGATGACTTTCCAAAGACACTTTTTGATGATTATCGGTGGGTTATAATGGAGCCAGAGGAGGCTAATTTTCCTTTGAGGACTCATTAGTGTGTGGGGAATGTAGGTGGCATAAGGCAGTCTGTGGTCTCTGAACGGCTTATTAACTGTACTCTGACTCTTATGTGGAAAAGAGAGCCTATCCTCTAAATACACCATCATTCCACTCCTCTACTCCACTAGCTCAGCAATGGAGTCTTCATTTGCTTCGTTGCCCACTAGAAGCTGCTATAAAAATACAAGGGGTGTAAAAAAGGAGGTGTGCAACATATCCAGCAACCTTTTTTTTTAATGGCATGTTCCTAAATTAACCTAATTATCTCAAGATACATTTAATACGTGTGCAGATTTGTAGACATGGTTTACATTTTGTCAGTGTGTGTTTTTACTGGAACAAACATGACCTCGGTATAGCAAGCATCATTTTGGACCAGTTAAACTACAAGGACATGTAATCAGCAATGGCAGAAAACTGTTGCATTATAATTTCCAGATAAGTTCAAATGCATCTGTATGCGCCTAATAACTTCTTCAGTGATGTAGATTTTCAGAATTTAAAAAAAGCACAATTGACATTTTAAAAGATGTTCATTTTATGGTGAAAACATACTTAAATATACATTTTTGAAGACTGTTAAAGTAACAAAAGCTTATAATAATAATCATAATATAATAATAATAATAATAATATAAAATGTAAAATCATTCATTCATTTTCTTTTCAGCTTTGTCCCTTTATTAATCCGGGGTTGCCACAGCGGAATGAACCGCCAACTCATCCAGCACGTTTTACACAGCAGATGCCCTTCTAGCTGCAACACATGACTGGGAAACACCCATACATTCTCATTCACACACCTATACCGCATGTCTTCGGACGTGTGGGGGGAAACAGGAACTCCCAGAAAAAAACCCACGCGATCGCAAGGAGAACATGTAAACTCCACACAGAAATGCCAACTGACTCAGCCGAGGTTCGAACCAGCAACCTTCTTGCTGTGAGGCAATAGCGATACCCACTGCGTCACTGTTACATTCCTGTGTTGAGTGATTATTGTTCTTATTTGTTGTTTTTTTTGCTAGTTCCCCTTTCTCTCTCTCGCGCGCGCGCTCGTTCACTCTCTGTCTCTCTCTCGCGCGCGCTCGTTCTCTCTCTGTCTCTCTCGCGCGCTCGTTCTCTCACTGTCTCGCGCGTTCTTCTCTTCTCCCGCTTTAATTCATACAGAGGCTCCTATTGGCTACCGCTGCCCAGCTGTTTGCCGTGTCCCCCTGACGTCATCATATGGTCTCCAATCCAGCCGCTGCCACCGTGGCATAAAAGAGGTGACAGGACGCTGCTCGCGAGGCCCGGGACACTTGAATTTTCTGTGTTGTGTTGTGTGTTAGTGAATTTGATATCCGATTTCAGTGTGTGTTACAATCTGGTATATGTCCATTGTTATTTGTTTATTCTCCATTTGGCTACCCAGTTACGCACATCTGAGGTTGGAGCGTGAGACAGGTAAGAATAGGCTTGTTTGAGGTGCGCCTCGCCTTGACTGCAATGTAGACGAGAGCAGGCGGCTGCAGTAAGAGGAGGGTTTAAAAAATACATCAGAAGTCGAACACTTCCCGAATCTCGCTGTTTTGCCCCCTGCAACGTCACCAGTGGCGGAGATCGCGTTTGCGTTTTTTATCGCGGACGAACCTCAAGAAAAAATACTATAGTAACTTATAGTAAATATTATAGTGTTTTTGAACATGTTTTTTCAGTATTTGGTTATGTTTATAGTTGTTGTGATACCAGAGCAACTACAGAATTTAAATAGGCTATTTTTATAATAGGCATATGGTCAAAAACACTATAGTATTCCTATAAGTTACTATAGGCCTAGTATTTTTTATTGTGGGAGCGGATGCAATTGAAATGTCACTGTTTTTACAAAAAGATGGCCAGAATCACAGAAGATGAACAGCTCATTACTTAAAAGGGTGTAGAGTATTTAATATACATATGTACCCTTAACAGTGTTGAATGTTCAAAGAATGAATGAATAAACAGCTTACAGCAAGAAATCTAATTTGGTTTCATTATAAATTAACTATAGCGAGATGTTTTTAAGTGACAGGTCATGACAAATGTGTGTGTTTTTTTTTTTTTTAGGAATGTCCCTAGATTTGGCATTTTATTAAGCAAGTGGTCCATTTAGTAATTTTAGACTTTCTTTAGAGGGCATTAGAAGGTATAAAGGGAAATACTACTGAAGACAAAATTATTAGCCCTCTTGTTAAGTTTAAAGACAAAATGTATTGCATCAAATATGTAAAAATGCTGTATAACAGATTTAGTTTTCAACAGCTTCCACTAACTCATTTGTCTAGTCTTTGCCATGATGACAATATTATATTATATATTTTACACAATATTTTACTAGATACTATTCAGCCTAAAGTGGAATTTAAAGTGTTAACTATAGAGTAATTATGTTAAAGAAAAATAAGGAAAGCCATTAAACAATAGGTGTTTGTTCTGCAGACATAAAGAAATTCTTAAGGGGCTGATTATATTGACATGCTTATTAGGCCTATATAAACTGCTTTTACTTCAGCCAGACTAAAATAAACAGCTTAAGACTTTGTCCAGAATAAAAACTATGAGGCTGTAGGGAAAAATGACAATACAAAATTCAAACAAACATACAAGAAAGTGAAAATGAACAAACAGGACTTTAAACTAATATAGAAATGAAACACAGCACATGCCCATCCTAATGTTTTTTTTTGTTTTGTTATATTAGATAGATCACGTTATGTTTTTATAAAGGTGTGTTTTGTTTATGTTTGCGTATGAATCTAAATAAATAAACATATGTAATGGTCTTCATGTCTTTTTTTTAATTATCAACGAAAATACAATAAAGGTATACAGCCGGGTATAAACCTTAGTAAAAACAGAAGACAGAGACGCGTAATTTCAGTCTCATCCAATCAGCATTGAGCTGTGTTGTCAGCCAGTCGTTTCCCATCATGCTTTTGGCGAGCGCAGTCGTTGGAGAGCAACTGATATATCTCCAGCTGACTGCTCAATCCGAGACATCCGCCTCGCGGTCGCGCGAGTTTTTTGGCGCACGTCAGCGTGACGTCAGAGCAAGGCGCACGCAACTCGGACACGTTTCTAACCGGCATGCATCTTGCGGTGATCACCGATGATGCGTTCTGCGCAGAATTTGGCCATCTCAAATGAGTCTATTGTCGCGCGACATACATTGTGCACACGTATGCCTTAAATATCACTTTTGTTAGTCACACTAGGTAAGGGGCGTGCTCCACCCGCTGTACTTTTGTTTTTCCTCTTATATTAGTGTAGATTAGTTAGTGCGTAATAGACGCGAAGATTTTCTTTTCTATATTAATATATTTTTCTTATGGATAGTTAGGGTAGAGATTGGGCCAATAGAATAGATTGTTTTGTTTTATTTATTTCTATTGTTTGGGCGCTGCCTCCCACCTATCTGTCAAACATTATGGGTCCCATATGTTGTCCATCATTTTCAATATAATCTTGTAAATACATTTATTGTTCTTTCTATATATTTTTTCACCTATTATCACTATCTTTGTAAATAAAAACACTTTATTGCATTTAGTCAGTCTTTGTGTTTTGTCCCTCACTTGTTAATGTTGTGTGTTTGCTTATGTGTTTCACTCAAAATTAATGTTACTCTCCTTCCCCTTGACGGACCATCATAAAGATTGTAACATTAAATGGGGGCTCGTCCGGGATTTGAAGACTCCCAAAAATTTATTTTGAAGTGAAACCATATTCATTGATGTAAAATATCAATAATAATTCTAAAAGTATACAAATAATTATTAACAATTACAGTAACAAAAAAAAAAAAGCTGGAAGGGCATACGCTGCGTGAAACATATGCTGGATAAGTTGGCGGTTCATTCCGCTGAGGCGACCCCAGAGTAATAAAGGAACTAAGCTGAAAAGAAAATGAATGAATGAATAAACATGCATTCTTGATGACTTAAGCAATGAACAAATAAAACCTCCAGAGGGTCAACATTTTAAAATATGATACAGTTAATGTAAATTATAGTTTTACAATGAGAGTCAAAATACAAGGGGTCAAACTGCGTTTTATATAAAGCAGAGTAATAAAAATGTAGTGAAGATAAATGAAGACCTGTTTAGTTTCTGCTCCAGTAATCTTAAAAGATTTATTTTATAAAATGAAATTAATGTCTCAGCAGTTGTTGAAAAGTGTTTTTGTCCTCTGTAGTGTATCATATTCCATTATTGCTATATTTTCTAATGCAATATTTAGTACCGCAGTGAGGTTTTTAAATTACATTTCATTTTTATGTTCCTCCTTTTGATACAATCTTTCACATTTTACACAATTTCCAATGTTCAAAGGCTTTAAATGGCTGTGTAGATTGCCTATGGCTGGTGTGTGCCAGCAAACTCCTCAACAAATGGGTTAGAAACACTGTGTGTGTGTGTGTGTGTGTGTGTGTGTGTGTATGTATGTACAATGCGTTTGTTTCTCACTCAGACTATCGAGTCTCACCCACTGCAGCTAATTCAAAGCTTTTGTGTGTGTTTCTGTATGTGTTTATGTCACACTTTCTACAGGCATTTCCTGTTATCTGTTTAATGACAGCATGCAATGTAATTGGCCTCACTGGAGCAGAACTCAAAAAGGTTCATGGGGTTCTCATCTCACTTGCTGAAGGGAACCATTGTGTTTATTTGTTCTGCGCATCATTATCCCGGGGCTTAATTGATCGGCTTATTGAACATGGCTTTGGGTTTCTTTATTTATCCAGTGCGGCACAGTCTTATAGATAAGGCCACCTTATCATTCTTACTCATGGAGGTTCAAGCTGAATCGTTAGAAACGTTGTAACACCATGCAGCCGGGTTAATTGCACTATTAAAAGAACATATACTGTTCAAAGTACATGGTGTTAAACTTATCAAGTTTTTTTTTTTCTTCTTCTTTAGTTGTAGACCTTAGGCTAGAAGTAATTGTAAAGAAAATAGTCCACCAAATGTTCCAAATGCTATCAGTGTATTGGGCACATTTCATGAAAAATCTTTGACAATATTTTGGAGTTCATAACTGCAAAAATACAAATAATTTAAACTCAATTTGTTTTCACAATTAGGACAGAAAACAAATCATGCTTATTACTGTAGTAGAAAACACTTCTTCTAAAGGCATATCTTCAGTTAAACTGTATATTTTGTTATTCTGGATTTTGATGGGACTTGCAGATTCATCATTACTCCATCATTATTCATTCATTTTCCTTCAGCTAAGTCTCTATTTCGGAGGTCGCCACAGCGGAATGAACCGTCAACTATTCCAGCATTTGTTTTACACAGCCGATGCTCTTCCACCTGCAACCCAGTATTGGGAAACATGCATACACTCATTCACACACTCGTACACTACGGTCAATTTTGTTTATTCAATTCAACCACTGCGTGTCTTTGGACAATGGGGGAAACTGGAGCACCCGGAGGAAACCCGCACGAACAAGGGGAGAACAAGCAACCTCCACACAGAAATGCCAACTGGCACTGCTGGGACTCAAACCGGCATCCTGCTTGCTATGAGGTGACAGTGCTAACCACTGAGCCACTGTGCCGCCCTACTTGTTAGTTCATGTTTGTTAATTAAACTATTAATTGACACTTTATGTGGAGGGGCACATTATCATTAACTTATTCTTAACTACTTATGAACTGTTCAAACGGTTCCTGTGATGTAGACAGAACACTTTTCTATTGTTTTTCAATGTAAATATAGACTCAGCCAAGACTCGAACCAGCAAACTTCTTGCTGTGAGGCGACAGTGCTAACAACTGAACCACCGTATCGTCCACTTCATCATTAATAAAAGTTTAGAAAAGGTAAATATAAACATAATAATCACAAATTAACTGAAATATAAGTTAATATACTAAACTTAAATCTGAAATAAAATGCACTAAAATGGAACACTAATATTTTAGGTATGACAAATAAAATTAATTCAAACAAATGAACAAACTAATGAATTTACAGAAGAAATTGGGAACACTTTTCACTTGTTGGTTTGTGTCTGCTAAATCCTCTGTTGACATTTATGTAGATAGTGAGGTTAAGATAAACATGCATGAAAAAAACGAATTAGTTGCACATTTAGATTCAATTCAACTCAAGTTTATTTGTATAATGCTTTTCACAATTATTATTGTTTCAAAGCAGCTATGCAAAATATTTACACTTGCATTACAATCAAATTCATTTAAAGTTACTATCAAATATAAGTTATTATATACAGACATAGTTAATCTGCACTTTTATTGCATATAGGTGATGTCTAGAAACGAATGCGAAGTCTGTGTATAGTCATCAATGCTACAAACCAGCTGAATCCTCTGTGTTTAATCATTGTAAGTTGTAGTCATGTGACTGATCTTTGACCTTTGGGCAGCCATCTTTGATTTGACTTCTTAATAGTTATCACACTCACACAAAACAACATCCTTTGTAAAACAAATCGTGAGTATTATATGAAACCGATCTCTTTTTGAATGCTAATATTTGTGGGATACTTTCAGCATCTTTAAAGGATGCACAAGGGCAGATGTCTGTGTGTGTTGTTGTGCTCTATATTGGCTTTATTTGTTGAGAAGTAAGTCATTTCTTCCATGTTATGTAGACTTAAGAGGTTGGTGTTTATTCTTTTTGGTAAATCAGACTCAGCGTATGTTTCCTTTTTGCTTTTAAAGTGGTGGTGTTCTCAAATCTGTCTCAGAAAACGGTTCTTTTTTTACCATTTTGAATGAGATTGCTTTACTGAAGCCAGAATAAATGTGTTTTGTGAAAGTAACTAAAAATGTCCATCTGTTGTGACAAATATAAATGACCTGTTCTGAAAACGTTTGAGTTTCAAATGTCAGAAAGCCGATGGCAGCGAGACACGACCATGTGACATTTAGAACTCAGCAGTGGCTGGTTGGTGAAATCGTTCATGGATTTATGATGATTGATTTGGACAGATATATGTATTTCTAGCACACTCTCATGACAATTTGTAACAATTTGTATGGGATGGTGAATTTATATGATTTTGTACAACTTCTATTTTACAAACAACATGATGTTTTAGTTGTTTTTATTACAATATTTGTTATTGTTAGGTTTCCTCTTCCTGTTTTGAAGTCTATGACAGTCTATTGAACGGTGTGACCAAAGGTTTGGAAATTTGGCACACCAATAGATAGATGGCACCCAAAATCTATTTTTTTTTTTTTGTGCAAGCGCTCTTCATAGTGAAAAGATTTGTACAGTTAATGCAGTTTTTACATCGCAGCGTGGATTGTGAAAACAGGCTTTCAAAAACGATGACACAGTTTTAGTCGTGACCAAATACAGCTAAAATGGTGGACAACATTGCTTTGGATGCTCTCTGTTTTAAAGATTAATGTCAGTTTTTACATGCCCCAGATTGCTTTTCTTCAAAGGACACAGAATGTTTACTCAGAGCTGTTGTTTTGGCATGTGTCCCAGTCTATATTCTCGCTTGCTTCTGCAATGTTATACTTCTGTGTTACTCACAGCAACAACTCCACATCACTCCTAGTCTGTATAAAAATCTCAACATATTGGTATGACAGTTCAAAGTGCTGGAAAGTAAATAAACACTTGGCTTATATCTTAACGCATGTGCTGTTCAGAAACATAAGTGTTTTCTGTCCTTTCAGTGTGGACAAACAACTTTTGTGAAACAGTTCAAAAAGATAGCGTGGCAGCAGATTGTTTGTAAGAGTGGCCGAGAGAGCTTAACGGACTGAAACTTAAGAAAATCAATGCAATTACCAAAAATTGAGAGCATATTAAGAAAAAGATCCACATTGGTTTGACAGCATGTGTTTGCATTGTGAGGATTAGCAACACACTTCAAAAAATGCATACACACAAATCCTCACAACAAGGCATACATGCAGGTCCTCACAACGCAAAAACATACATTAAAAAAATCCCCATCATTCTTACAACACCAAATTAAGAAAACGGCTGCATTTTCTCACAACACATGCAAGTAGAAAAGTTTCAAGGGCGCCCAAAATGTGACAGACCCAGCTAATATTTGCTTAGGTGATCTTTGAAAGGTGAGTTTTTGTTTATTTTGTTTTGTTATTTTGTTTATTTTGTGATTACACAATTGCCTTGTCATTTGTATTTTAGTTGTCACTATACTGGAATTTGTTACCAATAAATACTGAAATTTAAAAACATTTGGGTGCTGTGGAGCTCTTTCTTAAACCTCATTTGCCATTGTGTTCACATGCTCAACAAAAATGACTGTGATTGGTTGTGAAGGTCATCAGTTCAGCGATCTCACCGCGGTTTACGGAGTGTAACCACAGATACAGGGACACTGGAGCATTTTAAAGCCGTAATTCATAAGCAGATCGCTCATATGTCAACTTATAGACAAACCAGCTGATCGATGTGACTTTGAAATGTTCCAGTAAACAGCAGTGAGTTTGGTGAAGACACTGGCAAATCAGCTGTGTTTAAGATTGGCTCAACATTGCTCTAATGTTAGCAGGAAATGGGTGCTGTTAAAATTGCAGTATCGATTGATACGTGACAACCCTAATTTGTATATTATCTGCCTAAACAGACATAATTTAAATAGCCGGGTTCAACTAGTTTTTGTGTCCCCTTGAAACATTTCTGTGTGTATTCTGTGTTGTTTGCATGCATTGTGAGAATGCAGCTAATCTTTTATTTATGTTTTTGCGTTGTGAGGATTTATAACATGTATGCTGTCAAACTCTTGAGGATCTTTTCTTAATTTGCTGTCGGTTTTTGTAATCGCATGTGTTTTCTTAAATTGCAGCAGGTTACGCTCTCTCAGCCACTGTAGTTTTCAGATGAAAACACCATTTTCATATTAAGATGTTTAACTGTAGACACTGGCAGCATCCAAAATCACATACTTCCCTACTATATTAAATGTGAAAAACAGTATGCGAGATATTGTAAGTATGTCTGCTTTATAAATAATAACAGTACTATAATGTATTATAAATTATGACTGCATATCTAAATTACAAGTAAAACAATTTAATAGATATAAAAACTAAAAATACGGCTTATATCTGCCCCTTGTGTCTGTCACTGTCAAATGTATGTCCCCTCCTTTCACTGTATGGTTCAGTCTGTCAGTAGCGGGAAGAGAGTTGATGCTCTGTGTGCGATCGTCAGGTAAACTGTCAAAGCAGCGATGTCCTCGAAGTTAACATCAGCAGTGTCCCAAATCGCATACTTATGCACTATTCTACGCCATTTTGTAGTATAAATAGTGTAAGTAGTGCGTTCACGCTGAAAACTCTTAAAATAATAAGTGCACTTTAATTACCCAGATGATGCACTCAGCATCATTTATGGCTCTCATTGTAATGTAATTTTGTGTCTCATTGATTTTTGTCACTGTTGTATTGCACATTGTATGAGACACTATTGCAGTAGTTATTTAAATAGTTACACATTGTTGTACACAGTGTTTTGTGTGTTTATAAATGTAAAATTTTCAGTGAATATTTGATTACTGTTTCTTTTTTTGTATTACATTTACATTTGAACAATAAATCATCTGCTAGCTACAGTCATGGCCGTTCTCTTGCTAAATTCTTATAAGTAGTGGACAAAATCAATAATAAAATGCATAGGTCATTATAACTACATTGCAGACAAGGAGTTTGGATAGCTAGCTTATCATATTTTTTCATGGGGCCCAAAATTGCTAGTGGCGCCCCTGGGTGTAGTGTGCATTCAATAGACACTATGTAATCCCATGATGCCATGTGGGAGAACTCATGAATGAAGGAACTGAATGTAATGCGTCCAAATTCCAATTCGCGCTACTCTCATTCCTACTATATACAGTAGAATGCATTTTTCTAACACACATGTAGTATAATCCAATCCGAATGTAATACCTACTGGATAGTATGTGAGTTCAGATGCAGCCATAGTCTAAATCAATCCCTTCAGCTCCACCAAACTTGCACTCATGTCTACAGTATGCTAAAAACTGTAACGAATCAAATTTTAATCATTTAAACGAGCCCTTCTTCTTACTTCTCTTGCAATTTTTGGAGTAACTGTGTTGGATCCCTAAGACGTTCAGCCTTAGGGGGCTTTTAAAAATTTTTTCAGTAGCACGTAGAACCTTTGGTATTCTGCAGATTTGTCTAGGAGTGAATGGTGATAAGTCATGAGTGGGTTTGTTCTGATTAGAGCAGCACGCACTGGCATTCACACACATGATTAGATCATCATTATTGCGGACTGTTTGACCAACGCGGCCACCCACAGTGTCCAGATAGCGCTGCCAGTGTCCTCTACCAGTCTGCCTGCCCCCACACTGTCTAGTCCCCTAAATACAGTTCTGTCTGACAGAGCCCACTTCTCTCCACATGAACCTGGGGGAATGTCAAGAAAATGATGACACCTTTGCAGTTTGGTCTATTTTTTTAAAATGAAACTGTCTATAGATTAAATTAGCATGCTGTGACACAACGGGTAACTGTGTTCTGGGTTATTTTAGTCCTTTTAAGTTGAAGTATTTTAGGTTTAGGTATGATTTTGAAAAGCACTGAGATCTGTTTTGAATTTAGATGAAAATGTGTTGATTCTTATTGGGTTACACTTTGCCCCGTATTTTTTTTTTCTTCTCTCAGGCACATTTATAATAATATTCAATTCTGGCTACAATGACATTTTCATTGAATAATGTATGATAGCAAATTCTACTAAATATTCTACCTTGAAGCAATAATTCACAAAAATAAGAGATTTTATGAATTAGTGATCGGTTAAGACAGTGTTTCCCAACCCTGTTCCTAAAGGCACACCAACAGTACATATTTTCAATCCCTTCCTAACCAAACACACTTGAATCAACTCATCAGAACATTAGAAGAGACTTTAAAACCACAAATGAATGGGTCAGACAAGGGAGACATCCAAAATATGTACTGTTGGTGTGCCTCGAGGAACAGGGTTGGGAAACACTGGGTTAAGGCACGCTCTAAGCATGAACTAACATTAACTACCATGATTCACATGAGTTAATGTGTGAATGATGGCTACCTTAATTACTTCATGTTAGTACAGGTGTTCTGGGTTATTTTAGTCCTTTTAAGTTTGGGTATTTTAGGTTCAGGTATGATTTTGAAAAGCACTGAGATCTGTTTTGAATTTAGATAAAAATGTGTCTATTATTATTGGGTTATTCTTATTAAGCCTTTGTCACAAGATGGACACAAGTATTTTTTTTTCTAAGGCACATTTATAATAATGTTTAATTCTTGCTATAATGATAGAATTGATATCTCATTGAAAAATGAGATGATTTAATGACAATAATTCTCAATGGTTAAAACTGAATTAGTTACAAAAAACTGTATAAAATGATAAAAACATGATATTAATTGTGCCCAGCTTAAATGTAAATCAAAGTTAGAGAGAGAGAGAGGTAGAGGGAAGGGGGGAGAGAGAGAGAGTGGGAGAGTCAGAGCAGGAAAGCGCAGAGCAAGAAAAGAGTAGAGTAGAATTTAACATCTATTTTGTATATTTCTTGACCATGTGACCAAAGCCCAAATGCTGAGACATTCAATCTGACCAATCAACATGTGACCACATTGTAAAACCCCCAAAGTCCACACAGCAGGCCCTGATCTTACCAGTATCTGCCTTTGGAATTTGTGTGAGCCTTCTTTGGTGAAAAAGACATGTTTTGCCATATAAACAAATGCATATGATAATTTTCATCCCTACGATAGATAGATGGATGGACAGATAATAATTGTTCAATCTCATTTTAACATTAGTATAGTTTAAAAAAAAAACAACTGAGACATTTTAGATGTTTTTACCTCATTTATTGAATTAGCCTTTCAGCTTGTAGATTAGTATTAAATCATATTCAGGGGCATCATCTTTAGATCATATTTGCCCATATATTAACATTGCAAATTTACAGTATTAATGCACAAACATATCTTTAAAAAAATATACACAAACAGTTTGGATAGCAGCATAATATTTGTGCAAATATATAAATTATATAAAAACAATTTTCAGCTACCATAGAAGACCAGATAGTTACTTCTATGTTAGCACTATATGGTTGTCACAGACACATTTTTCTTGTTACAATTCACATAACAATTACAATACACATAACACATAACAATTCTTAATTTGATCATTACCTTTTATAGCTGGAATGATTTTTTTGTGATGAAGTTTAGTTCAGACCTATTCAAACACAATTAAGGTTTAGGAAAAAAAAGTTCGTTATTTTTATCTCAATTTAATGTGAAACTGTGTTTTTTTTTAAATATAGATTATTGTTGAATGCCAGTTCTTAACAATAATATAATGAAATAGCTTCTATATTGTTTTCTAATTGACAGTAAGTGTTGAAAATTGTTGCATAGTCATTAGCACTGATTGGAGTGTATGTTCAATACAGTGCATTTCAGCTCACAATGGACTCAATGCACAATGCACTCCAACAATGAGAGACTTATTTATAAAAAAACAACATTTTTTTTTTCTAATACTAATCAGATGCAAATGTAGTGTAATATTTGGCAGTTCCATCAAATTCCCAATCCGTTGTGATTTATAACCCAATCTCAGCCGTAGGTGCTGAATGAGATTGACATTTGGGTTAATTTATTCTTTTCGATGCTGTTGCCTATTCTTCTCACAGACCCTTGTCTTTGTTAACCGTCTGCGAGATCAGTCAATAGTAATTGATTGCTGTTGCAGGATTACTCTGCTGATACTTTGCCATAAATTCAGAGAAGTCATTTATATCATTCCTTTTGCCCATTCATCATAATTTACCTGTTAACAAGCAATCTCGTACAGTCATAGAGAGCGCCGATACATTCAGCATATGCGATCACTCAATTCTATTAGAAAACAAACAAGGAAGATAAGCTACAGTGGATTCATCTAGCTCATTAATATCTGCTACTAAAAATAGCCAGGAGTCTGATGACTTCAATCAATCAGTCAATAAACAAAGTTATAATAAATGTTGGAAACTCTGTCACTGTTTAGTGAACAAGATAATGTGATGTATATACACACACACACATGTATATGGTTTATGAGGACTCGTAATGAATTTTATACAGTAAAGTCTGCTTATTGTATGATGTTAAACCTGCATAAGAAACCAGTGGCAAATTTTGAATTGTGAGGACACAAGTCATGTTCTTGTAAATAACCAACTAGGCCATACCCATCCCAGCAGGCACACAACGTCATTCGATGTTGTTGTTGTTGTTGTTGTTGATGTTATTCTAAGGTTAGATTTAGGTTGTGATGTCAGGTGACCGAAATTCAATGTCTAACCAGCGTCTAACAGTGCCTTCATACTTCCGTCAACGAGAGTGTCCAAATTCGCTATATTGATCTTGTATTTAAAGGGGCTATTTCAGCAAATCAGTTACACTCCCATATAAAAACGAGCTTTCTAAATGTTGTGGATCTTTAATCAAATTCCTTTAACTATGGAATAGTAATAGAAGGTCTGAAACATTCTGAAGCAGCAATACGGTTTTGTACTATTATTATAGTTAGCATACGTTTCCTGCTTAAAAAAATGCACATCATAAACTCGCCAGTAACTTTTTTACATTTTTATTCATGTCCCTGTAAGAAAACATCATAAATGGCTGGAAATCTGCCAACTGCAATTTTTAAACCCTTGGAAACAACTGTGGTCTGAACCAAAGTTCGCAGGACTGTGTTCTCTGGAATCCTATTAAGCAGTGGACATCTACATTCCGATTGCTTGCCGCCAAACCATGTCATAGCTCATTACCAAAAAGTTCACTTGATTTCAACTGTCCTTGACGCCTACAATGCTCCTTGATGCTTATCGCCTCTGGCTTCCATTGAAAATGTATGACTTCTGGCTACTTTGACACTCCCACCGCATTCAGTATGAACGCACAGTAAGAACAATGTTATTTTGATGTCCAATAATAGTGTCAAATAAGATTTATTTTTTTATTTATTTTTTGTCTTTATTTTTTTTAGGTTGTGTTGGAAAGTGACAAATCCAACGTCAAGCCAACTTCTCAAACCAACATCATATTGACGTCAAATATTTGTCTGTCAGATATGCCAACCAAAATCCAATATCTGATAGATGTCATAGTGGTACTGTCCACACAATGTCAAGCTGTAACCTCATCAGAGGTTGATATTTGGTTCGTTTTTAGGTTAGACATTGACACCAGCCTGATGTTGGGTTCTGATGTCAACTGAATTTTCATTTCAAAACAAAATGTAACGTCCCCACGACGTTGGGGTTTAACATCATTCTGATACATGTTGACGTCCTGTGCCTGCTGGTATGTCTGTATACAATTTTGTCCTCCCAGACCTCATAAACAAGTACACACAATCAAATTTTAAATTTAACTTTAATATCTGTAGAACAAACTTCATATAT
Organism: Danio albolineatus; assembly: GCA_903798035.1. Lineage (NCBI taxonomy): Eukaryota > Metazoa > Chordata > Actinopteri > Cypriniformes > Danionidae > Danio > Danio albolineatus. The sequence continues at coordinate 67,825 of CAIGQQ010038153.1, forward strand.
CATCTATTTTTTATATATTTGCTTATCTTAAACTTATGATTTTCTCCATAAAAATCTATGTACCAACAGGAAAAAAAAAATCTATCGGCTCAATTGTAGACATATTGAGTCAAACATATATAAAGACAAACAGACATCACCTCTCCTCAACAAGTCACATGATATTCAGTGTTTTAAGCCTTGTCTTGTAGCACATTTTAGGGTAAAATATGTGCATAACTTTAATACTTAACTAGTCACACCAGAACTTTGAATACTTATAATAGCTGCAACACTGTAGTCTCAGTCTGATATTACACTTGAATGATGTTTCGCTGTATCTTTGTGTGTCACAGGGCAAGTGTAACCTCTGTACCCAGAAGATAAATTGCACTTATCTCATCTTCCATAGCTCAAAGGATTGGTGTTTTATTAATTGAGAATCATTAGATTGCTGTTAATGGAAAGTGCTTTTCTATCTCAACTCCTAATGAATTGACTCCATGATGCTGCGGTTGTGGAGCTTCTGTTAACGTGGTGTAATTCTAAACCTTAATGGACCATTATGCCACTATCGGGATCATGCACTGTTTTTTTTTTTTTTTTTTTTTTCTTCTATTCCTTTGTCTTTCCTTACTTTACGGAAGATGAGAGCAGGTCTTTTGTCATCTTGTATGTGTGTAAGAAAAGGACAAAACGTCCAAAAGCTGCAACTTTATAATCTGGTTTATGTTCAAAATAACGCAGATCTGCATATAGACAAAGATCAATAAGGAAAAACTAGAGCTTCTTTTTACCGTAAGATTTATGGCATTGTTAACAATACTCAAAAAACAGAAAAAACTGCTGGGTAAACATTGTCTTAAATATTGTTTTTAGATATGCTTTTTAAAAAATTATTATAATTTTTTTTATAAAACTGTCTGTAAAAATGCTGTTGCCTGAGGATATCGCAGCAACTAAGTGCTAATTGCAATGCAGTTTCTTTGAGCTGACAGCAGCAGACATTCCAACAATTCAATTTTAATTGTACAAATGTATTTTAGGTAACGCTTTCTTTTACGACCCGCAAAGTACCGCGTAAGTACAGTG
>CAIGQQ010038153.1:73895-155212 GCA_903798035.1 Danio albolineatus
CACTGTACTTACGCGGTACTTTGCGGGTCGTAAAAGAAAGCGTTACCGTATTTTATTTATTTATTTATTTATTTATTTATTAATCATGAGCTTTTTCATTTCACACACAAATTCTATAGTGGAAAATGGTTCTTTCCATTAAAATGTTTTCCACACTCCAAAACACATGGTTCTTTTTAGAACTCTTTACTGAATGATCCTTTAAGTGAAGTTTTATAAACCAATAGGGTATAAGTGTAACACCTCTTTGTATGTTCTTTTTTTTCTTCTAGTAATGACCACGGGAAAGCAGTTTGGCTGAAAACATTCACTTTTAGTCTTCACCGGAAAGGACAGAGCACCACACAGACAACAAGTATTACTGGTCCGGTGACAAACATTATTCTCAACAGCTTAAGTGAACTGAGAAAATGACTGGCTGACTCCACCCATTATCCCCCGCTTCTCACCTGTAAGTATTTATCTTTCTCCTAGACACATTCATTTACAACTTGACAATGAACATAAGATTTTCATTTAATTAGAACAAATATTTTTTTAAGCAAAAACAAGCATTTTGACACCATTCACACTTAATTTGTTTTATTTTTCCCGTTTCATATGCACACAGACTTTTTATTTTCAGTAAGCCAGCTCAATCGCTTTTAAAAAGTACATTGCAAAATAAGTAAGTTTAAGATTTGATTTCTTTAAAAATCACACTTTAAAAAGTGTTTTTAATTTTTTTAAAATTAATTATTATTATTATTTTTTACTGCCTGACTGAGATACGATATAAAGTGGGTATCAGACTGGACAGGATGCACTGAATCTTTAAAATATGGAAATTTATTTTACCACAGTATTTTCAATGGAATTTCTGCAACTGTTGCTCCTTGTAGCATCTTTCATCTCATTTTATGCTTGAACACCTAAACGAATGCTAAGTCTATTTAACTGTCTATATTTTAATTACATCACAACAGCGATGCTGTAAAGGAACCTTGTGAAATTGAAAATAGTCCCAAAAACATTTCACCAGAAGTTTATTGTTGCTAAAAAAACACCATATATCTCATTATGGGAGGAGCACATTCAGGTCATTGACAAGGCTAATTCATCATCTAATTATCCAATCAGCACTAGAACAAACCCCTGTAAATAATCAATGTCCTACCCCATTATGTCTCTTGATCTCCAGCATTGCTCCACCTTCAAACTTTCAACTTAATTTACTTAACATTGAACGTTCTGAGGCCAGGCTACACTCAAAAAAAAAAGTTTGTTCAAACTACTTATTTAAAATGAGCAATTCTTGATTTTGTTTTTTTGTGACAACTTAGTTTCTTTATGTTCAATCCACTTACAGTAAATTTGTAAAAACTGATTAGTTAACTTAAGTCCTTTATGTTATCTCAACACAAATTGATTATATGGAGCCCAGCAGTTTTTTGTGGTGTATATTCTCTGTGCTCTGTGCTGTTCTCTTATTTTTCTCTCTGGACAAAACGCCAAAAACACCTGTTATCTTATGTCCGTTATCTGTAAGTGCAAAATTATGAAAGAACCAAAGAAATGTTTTCTTTAATGGCATCTTAGAAACCTTTGAGTTTAACAGATTTTTTTTCTGTGTGATTTTAAGACGCTGTTTAAAAGAATCACATTAAAATAGTATGCTATTTATTTCATAATCAAATACTAAAACATTCTCAAATTCTCATTAACATTTTACTTCACCTTTTTCCTTTTAATTATGCTAATTTATAATTGGTGAAATCTTTCACCGGTGGACATTTGATCCTCAGTGTTATGTATTATTTATTAATTTTTTTGGAGCTGCTTGTTTCATCTTGTTTGTTCAGTCTCTGAAATTTATTTGGCTGACGGAACAGCGAACCGAGAAGAGACAACAGCAGAAGCCTCTTCTCTGATCTCTCCAGGTGATTATCTGGAGATTAGATTATGATGAAACGTTGCACCTTCTAATTTAAATATTCATTTAATCTGTCATTTCCCGCAGTGTGCCATCAGAAGAACGCGGCACAATTTGAATTGCAGCGAAATGATTTCTCTCAGCGTTCTGACTGCCCATACTGAGCGCTCGACTTTAAGGGGAGATTAGTTTACAGAGATGGGAAAAACAGGAATTTAATTGCTTTTCAAAGAGTATGCAAAACATGTTTATTATGAAGCTGAAAGCCAACTCCTCCTTAGCACATGTCTCCTTTCTGCCAGTAGTCTGCTGGTATTCCTAAAATAAACGCAGTAACTAAAACTCTATTTCCGTATGCTTCAGGCTGAAAGGCCTCGGAGCACCTCTCAGTTCCTCTCAATTTATCACAACAGCAAACACTTTTTATCTCGCTCCTGCAACACACAAGCCAAATCAAACAGAGGAAGAAACCAGTGATGCACCAAACAAGAAAAAACAATTAATTACAGAAGCGGTACTCAGGAACTTAGTGCAAACTGGTAGATATCCCCAACAAGCGTGACAAGAACTTGTCGAAAAGGTGGATTCTTAACAGTCGGAGGCATTTGACCGTAGTGTGCAACTCTTTTCAGACACGCTGTGTAAAGTGCTGGAGCTGGATGTGTGCAGTACTGAGCACAAGAATCACGCTGACTGACTCAGCTTCCTCCTACATATGACAGCAGGTAAGGCTGGATCTCTGTCTATTTGTGTCACCATCTTTTGACTCGCTGTTTTAATTCACTCCGTTGTGTCTGTGAAAACTTGTCTCTCGCTGTGTTTCTGTGAGCATATGTGTACTTCTCTTCTGGCTTTTATTTTGTGTTGTGTATTTGGGGCTTGAAGCTTTCTTTTTCTGTTTACACTGGTAAACTTACAGAAGGAAGTTTTGGGTTTTGGTGCATTTTAATATGTTTTAAACTGTAAAAAATGCAGGGTTCCACACAATTCCTTCAAGTTGTCCCAACACAAATCGGTTAATTTAACATGATAGTTTTTACAAATTTAAGTTCAATGGACATCCAAAAAGTAGCTAGAAGTAATTGGAAGAAGCAGCAAATATATATAAATATATTGTTTTTTTTTTCAGTGCAAATTGGAGAACTTTGATCTATGAATTTTCTTAGGTTGAAATTATCAAGAGTTGTTTTAAATTGCTTGTATACATATACTCATTAACCACTTTATTAGGTACACCTAACTAGTACCATGTTGAACCCCCTTTTGCCTTCAGAACTGCTTTAATCCTTTGTGGCATAGTTTCAACAAGGTTCTGGAAATATTCCTCAGGGATTTTGATCTATATCGACATAGCATCACACAGTTGCTGCAGTTTTGTTGGACATCCATGATGGCAATGTCCTGTTCCACTACATCCTGAAGGTCCACCAGATTGAGCTGGTGACTGTGGAGGCCATTCGAGTACAGTGAAGTCATTATCATGTTCAAGAAACCAGTCTGAGATAATTTGTACCTTGACATGGCACGTTATCCTGCTGGAAGTAGCCATCAGAAGATGGGTACACTGTGGTCATAAAGGGATGGACATGGTCAGCAACAATACTCAGGTAGGCTGTGGCATTGATACGATACTCAATTGGTACTAATGGGCCCAAAGTGTGCCCATTAGCCCATTAAGAAAATATCTCCCACACGTTACACCACCACCAGCAGCCTAAACCATTGATTTAAGGCAGGATGGATGCATGCTTTTATATTGTTGACGCCACATTCTGACCCTACCATCTGAATGTCGTATCGGAAATCGAGACTCATCAGATCAGGCAACATTTTTCAAGTCTACTATTGTCCAATTTCGGTGAGTCTGTGTGAATTGTAGCCTCAGATTCCTGTTCTTAGCTGACAGGAGTGGCACCCGGTGTGGTCTTCTGCTGCTGTAGCTTATCCTCCTCAAGGTTCGACATGTTCTACATGTGTTCAGAGATGCTTATCTGCATACCTCAGTTGTAACGAGTGGTTATTTGAATTACTGCTGCCTTTATATCGGCTCAAACCTGGCCATTCTCCTCTAACCTCTGGCATCAACAAGGTATTTGTGCCCACAGATTTTCTCTTTTTCGGACCATTCTCTGGAAACCCTAGAGCTGATTGTGCGTGAAAATCCCAGTAGATCAGCAGTTTCTGAAATACTTAGTCCAGCCCATTTGGCACCAACAACCTTGCTAAATTCAATGCCAACCATGCCATCTGAACAAGCCGAGGCTCGAACCAGCAACCTTCTTGCTGTGAAGCAACAGCACTATCCATTGTGCCTTTAAACAGCATCATTTTCAACCAAAGATGTTACATTTTTACACAACAGCTGCATTTTGGAGGCCTGAAAACGCATTTCGGATTTGGGTCAAAGTACAGGTTTTGGAAATTAATTTTGATTTTTCTCTCGTGATGCAAATCTAAAATAAAAGCACTTATTTCAAATATATAAAAATATATATATTTTTAATACTTTTATAAATTCTTATACAGCCACAGATCAATTCGTTTAACTATTGTATGGCTGGATAAAGGTATCCTTAGAACAGCAACAAGAAACTTGCTCATCCCTGTTTATTAAATGTTAAATGTTCATCCAAAAATGAAATAATTTTTTGCCTCAGACCCTCCATGACTTTTTTCTTCAGTAAATATGACTAATTAATGAATATTTTCTTACAGAATACACTTTTGATTAAAACAAAATTAATTGCACTCAAACTGCTAACTACTAACAAAAAGAAGTTAATTTGAAGATATTTAATGAGGGCAAACCGCCCACTCGCTCCAATATAAAGACCACTGTATTCCTATGCTTCCAAATGTCCTACTTTTTAAATTTTTGTTTTATTTTCTCTATCGTTTCCTGTTGTTTTCATGATGGCCAAAACCTATGGCCTTCAAACATTTGTATTCACTCCAGAAACACCAGAGCGGTTTAGAATAGAGGTCTAGTTGTAAAGCTCATCACAGTGCTGTCCTTGACTTGTTGATTTGTTTGAGAGATGTGCTGCACTTCCAACAGGAATGCATTATTGTATGATGAACTCTGAAGCTGTCAGAGAGAGACAAGCAAATAACTATATGATAACCCTCATGCACAACCATGCAGATAAATAGTTTGTTGTCTGTTATCTTAATAGTGTCTACACCCGAATTGATTTAGAAATTAAAGGAGGCTTCCTGTCAACTTGCTGAAGACGTTTGCGGATAACTCGTCTCACGCTGAGCGAATGTGACTTTAGCAGACAGACAGACGTGCTCTTTCAAAGACGTTCCCTTCTGGAACTCTGGTTTTGTTCTAACCAGTTTCTTTCTTAGAAACATGTCACCTTCGTTTTCTTTTAATAAGTGTGAAACTACATGCTTTCTGGTTTCACTCTAGTTTAATTGTAATGAGGTGGAAGCAGAGGCTATGATAATTACGAAGACCCTCATCCTCAATTTTAGGAACGCTCAGAGGGAATATTGATTGTGTTTTTATTGGATGTTTTGTATCATGGTTACAATTCCCTTTTGCACATCCATAATCTTAATTGCAGGCATACGGAATTGACTAAAAGCTATAAATAGGGAAACGCACATCAAAATAAGGCATTATGGTATTGGGCAAAGTTAAATGTCCACTATTAAATACACATTAAGAATTTTTTTAAATGGACAAAGGTAAAATAACAAAGCTTTTTTTTAATACTAAATGTTTTTTTTTTAAACCTGTGAAGCACGCAGGAAAAAAAGGACTGTGGTGTCAGCAAAAGTGAAAGGATCATTATTAAATGTAAATTAAGAATGTTAAAATGGACAATATAAAATAACAAAGCCTTTTTGTGCAAGTAAACTTTGTGCCCTAGAGCAGTGTTTCTCAACCACGTTCCTGGAGGACCACCAACTCAGCATGTCTGTCACACCCATTACAGGTCTGTCGGTCTCTGCTAATAATCTGAATCAGGTGTGTTTGGTTAAGGAGAGATGGAAAATGTTCAGAGCTGGTGGTCCACCAGGAACATGGTTGAGAAACACTGCTCTAGAGTTGTTAGTTATATTTTCTCCTTGTTCTGTTGACATGAATCAACAAATTGCAAAATGAATACAATCAGTATACAAAACAAAAATGATCTATAAGTACGATCGGTGAACAAAAACTCTTTAATAGGTACCAATTAGACTAACATTGCTTTTTGATACATTGTTCTATTTTGATACGGTAACATCATACAGCAGATATATGCTGCATGTCTATTATATGAATCTCAAATTTCACCACATCTTACAGGTGCTCTGTTAGACTGAGATCTGGCAACTTTTTGAGGCCATTTGAATGTAGTGAATTCATATGTAGTGTAGTGAATGCAGTGAAGTCATGTTCAAAACTCTTCTGGCGTTATCCTGATGGAGGTAGCATCACAAGAGGAGTTCTCAGTGGTCATAAAGGGATAGACACCAGCCTCAATATTACAGTAGGTATGTCGTAACATATTAGGAGTGGTGCAGTGGGTAGCGCTGTTACCTCCCAGCTGGTTTGAGTCCTTGCTGGGTCAGTTGGCATTCTGTATTGGAGTTTTCATGTTCTCCCTGTGTTCGCGTGGGTTTCCTCAGGGTGCTCCAGTTTTCCCCACAAGTCCAAAGACATGCACTATAGGTAAATTGGGTAAGCTAATTGTCTGTAGTGTGTGTGTGAATGTCATGGTCCTCCAGGTTCAGGGCTGAGCGTTGGGCTTGGGTTGAGTTGTCACTGGGGTTTTACTCTTTCTAAAGGTACACAAATTTACTAATATATACCTTTAACATATTAATATGGAACTCTGGGTTAGAAATGAAAATGCTGCACCAGTGACATGATGAAGTATCCTTTTTTTTCTGTGAGATTGTACCATCCAAATATCACAGCAAAAAATTGAATCATCAGATTAGTCAGTTGTTTTCCAGTAGACACTCTTATAATGTCTTGAACGTTTACATGCCTAAATTTGAGTTCCATTATTGGCTGATTATGTATTTAAATGAAGTTGAATAGGTGTACTGTACCCAATAAAATGGCCCTTGAGTGTAAAGTGTTCACACAGTATATTGTGACTAATATCACTTTTTTTTTTTTTAATAATGACCTTGATTTATGCAAAAGACATATGTCAACAGCCCCTATGGTCATTCCAGGATCTCACACAAGTTCTTAATTAGATACACCATAACGCTCCAAATGCCAGAATTCAGTATCTCTCAATAAAGATTTGATTAAATTAGGCTGGTTTACGTTTTCTTAGAAAATAGTTAGTCAACAAGCACTAACATGCACTTTGTTCAAAAACAAAATGTTTTGAAAGAGTTTTCATTTAAAGTGAACTCTTAAAACTTATTACTTTTAAAAGTTTTTCAACATGTTTTTCAGCTTGTTTTCAACTGGCATGGTGTTAAAATGGTGCCAACTGACTGACTCCAGCTGATTTCAAAACACTTTAGTCTTGCACTTCACGTAGAGTGTGCAGTTATGTCTACATTTACAAGAATACCCTTTACTAATAATGACAGCGTTTCTTGTGCCATTATGTGGCTAGAGTCTCCAAATGTCTACTGGTGATTGTTTTCCTTTGTTTCAGAGTCAGAGGGAGAACTGAATTAGCAGAGTGACATAAATGAAGGATAAGATGTAGATTAACAAGCAGCACTTGTAATACATACTGCCACCAACAAAAGGATTCATTCACGATTAAACATCACCATAGTATGGCTTTTGGTGAACATGCAACATGGCAAGTTTTGGCCTGTTCAACATAATTGGAATATAGTACACATGAACTACTGTTTTTTTTGTGGTTTCAGAGCTTCACAGACGGAACTCTGATTCACCTTCGTTAAATGGGAAAGAGTGGGCTGGAGGTTCAGCTATAAACTCAGCATTTCAAGTCTGGAACGACGTGGGGGTGAGTAAAAGATGACAATTTTCATTTTGGGCGAACTACCCCTTTAATCTTCAGGGCCTTTTGAGAAATTCGCTTTCTCACAGCAACCTTTTCTAGCCCTCTCATGTGTGGTGAGTCAGAGATATATGTGCAATATCCTGTGAGCTGTCTGGTTTCACCACCCATCACCTACAGCTCTTAAAAGCTCCACTCAGCTTTCCCCAACACATTCAAGTACAACCAACCATGAACTAGAGTCAAACTGTGTATGAATTCAATATGAAATCCCACCCCACACCATGCATTTGCTTTATATGAATAGTTTACATAGAGCCGGTGACAGTGTAATAATAATGCAGTTAAACTTCTGTACTTGGAAAAGTATCAGGCATATTGGAACGGCCACGTACAAGTTGTTTAACCTAGTAATTTCAAAGACTAAATTGTAGCTGCCTATATGAATTGTGTAGCTATTCATAAGACATGCTTAAAAGCCAATGCGCAATTTAACAGTATGCCACTTTTAGATGCACCTGTGGGATTCATGTACACTTGTGAGACCGTTTAGCATTTGCATGAAATGCTTTTATATAAAATATTCACATAGCTGGTGTTCTGCTTCATGTTCTTGTATGGATTTGGCCTCAGGACGTACTGTCACATTGTGCTCTGGTGTTAAAAGATGTGAAACAACTTAAGATTTTCGTCGGCTAACATGATTCCTTCCAAAAGTCTGAGTCCATAATGGTAATCTTTGATTCAATGTCTGATTTTGGACCTAGGATTTTAGAAGGTATACATTTTAGAATAAATAAATGGAATTATTGTCTCATTCATTTCAGAATTGGTTCTTTCTTGAAGGTCTTTAGTAATTGCAGTTACTTTTGTTTTACATTAACCATCAAGCACATTTTGGTTTTTGGTACTTAGACGTCGAGAGGCAGTAGACCAAATCACAAAAGGCTGACCAATCTGACCAATCATTAGAGTAGGCTCTTGGAAAGGAGGGGTTTAGAGAATAGTGTCTTTTAAACTGTTCAAAAAATAATAGTTAAAATAAATAAATAAAAGATGCTGCAATGAATGGTGTACTCTGACATGTTTTTTGTCCAAGACACAGCAATAATTTAGAAATCAAACTCACAAGACCTGATTCAGTAATCTACTGTACTGATAGTAGTACCAAAAGCAATGTGTCTGAACATAGTATAAAGGGAGACTCTGCAAGTAAGCAAAACATGAAGATCATACTTGAGTTATTCCAGGGGTGACTAACCCCGTTCCTGGAGGTCTACCTTCTTGCAGATTTCAGTGGCAACCCATTTTAAACACCTGCCTTTAATTATCAAGTGCTGTTCAGGTCCGAATTAATTGGTTCAGGTATGTTTGATCAGGGTTGGAGCTGAACTGTCTCCAGGAACAGGGTTAAGCACCCCTGAGTTATACTATTGCTCAACTTAGCATGTAGAGTCTGTGTTATCAGTGAAAGAGAGTGCTCTGATTGGCTGTTCAGCCATGAATCAGAGCACTAGCACAAAACCTGAAATGACGAAACCAAGCAAAGAGTGCAAGTTCAAAGGGAACAATGACTCCAGATGTCATTTTGTTGCATTTCTCAAATATTTGCAAATTATATTGATTATCAGATTATCAGACATATTTACGAGTGGATCCCTTCATGCTATTTGATAAAGTACTGTGAAAATGGTGGGCAAATATTGCATGTACTGTATGTATGCAGCATTAGTTCTAATTTCTCTTTGTAGAATAACAATATAGACTATTACCACCTGCAGGTAGGGTAAGGTACATCTTCTCACGCAGGCAAAGCATTTGGTGTGTTTATGCACAGATTATTAATATTATTTTTTAAAATTTATTTTATTTATTTATTTATTTTTTGCCCAGTAGGGGACCACTTGTGCTCGATACGAGGTGACAATACACTTGGATTGGCACCACTTAGTTCTATGACATTGGCTTGGTGTGTTCGGGACTTAACTCTCATTTCCTAAACCTTAAGCTGCGGTCACACTGCACTTTTTGCCCCATAAACTTCCATTTTACATTTAAGCTTTGTGCGACAAGTTTCACAGTTCGCTGCATTGCAAAACTCAAGCTTTCTGACTTACAAAATCTCATCACGTTACGGCGTGAGACCAGTCGAAGGTCAAAATATGACCTCGGTGTACAGAAATTTTAAATATGGACCAATCGTTTTTAAAAAAATGCCTAATCATCTTGTTAAATCCTGTCCCTTTTCGCAGTGCCAGATGAAAGAGTTTCACATGCTCAAACTCTAGTGTGACCACGGCATTACTCTTATCCGGGTCACAGCACCACCTTACACCAATCTTACTAACAAGGATGCTAAAGATCCAGCCTCTAGCTAGCCTCTGCCACTGGCATTTTTCTTGAGATCAGAGCAGTAATGTTTACCTTTACAGCTCTATCTAGCTGGCCTCCATTGAAAACAAAAGGGAGTAACTTAATGCGAAGACGTTGTTAAAACGCAGTTCAATTTCCACTAATAAAATAACATTTTATATTACTGTAAATTAATACAATTAATGCATTTTCTCTAGTGGTCTCAGATTTTTGGTTCCATTTCATATAGCATATATTAATTGTTGGAAAAGTCTACGAGAAGCTCTAATCCATGCAACCATTTAATTACATAATAATCCCTCTCATTTATTTAATAAGCCAATAACAATCAAGCAGCGAGTAACCTACACATATGCTATATGTAAACAGCTAGTGCTCTAAAACACTTCTTGGTATCATTTTTAATTGTGTCGATACTTCTTCTTCTCCTGTTGCTCAATCAATTTGTGCATCCAAGCATTCCAGTGTTAAAATCCCTTTAAACTCCAGATAGTGAAGCAGTCCTTGCAGAAGGGAAGTTCCTCAGAGGCAAATGGCTGCTATGTATTTGTCTCATAGTATGCAGCCGTGTGCTTCCATGCAGTTCGAAATTGTTTGTTTCTCCTTCATTTTCAACGCTTCTGCCCTAGACTCTCTCTCTCAACCCTGTAGCTCCTGGAGCGCAGCTGAAAGGACACATACATCCAAGCATAGAATATATATGACAGGAGAAAAGGGGGAGATTAGCAGTAAATGATATTTTCATGGGCAGCCATAATTCAGCCTGCATTTGCAGACATTTGAATAAACACCATAAATTCAGGCGCCAGTGCCTCTTTTCTGGCGGTAATAAAAGGTAAAATGAATTGCAGGGAGGTTTTAATGCGTGGCGCGTCTGATATGGAGTGATAGGCATCTGCCGAGGCACGAGGAGCGAGGAGAACCGGATTGGGGGAGGGTGTTGAATCGCTCACAGGTCCCAGAACTCCATTTCACTTGTAGATTTCTTATTTTTTTCTTTTTCGTTTCATCTTTGCTCACCATCCTGCCTGACACGTGTGGCAATAACAAAGGGTTGACAGGTGAGAGTATATACTACCCTCCACAGAAGGAGGAGAGAGAGAGAGATTCGTGTTTGACAGGGGCCAAAGACCCAGACAACCTGCACTACTAAATCAACCCTTAGAGTGACTGAGAGAGTAAGAGAACGACAGAGATGGATTGACTGTCACTGTTGGGTAGTTTATGCATTTGCTTGATATGTTGGTATGGCATGATGTGCTGTATGTATAACAAACAAGAAACATTCTCTATGAGTTCATATATAGGTAAGGGAAAGTTTCTTGTGTGTAATTACATTGAACTTGGTCACAATTGTGACAACTGCAGCTTATAAGTTCAGCATTCCAAACATTTTACATGGTGGAGCTTTTACACATGGTAAAAAGTGATTAGTTACTTTAAAAAAGTGAGTGAACACGTTGCTTTAAAAGCAACAAGTTGATTTTACTTAAGTCAGTAAACCTATTGACTTAAAATAACTTTTATATTTATGGGCGTACACTGTAAAAAGTGATTTAGTTACTTAAAGTGAGTAAACCAACTACCTTAAAAGCAACAAGTTAACTTCACAAAGATAATGTAAGTAAACCCAGTGTAACTTAATTTTAATAATAATAATGCTAACTGTACTCACTGTTTTAAAGTCAACTAATCCCATGTCAAATAATTTTAGCACATCTGTATTCAAATAATTACGGTAATTATTACAATATTAGGGCAACATGGTGGCGCAGTAGGTAGTGCTGTTGCCTCACAGCAAGAAGGTTGCTGGTTTGAGCCTCAGCTGGGTCAGATGGCATTTCTGTGTGGAGTTTGCATGTTCTCCCTGTGGTCGCGTGGGTTTCCTCCGGGTGCTCCGGTTTCCCCCACAAGTCCAAAGATATGCGGTACAGGTGAATAGGGTAAGCTAAATTGTCCATAGTGTATGTGTGTGAATGAGAATGTATGGATGTTTCCCAGAGATGGGTTGCGGCTGGAAGGGCATCCGCTGCGTAAAACAAATGCTGGATAAGTCGGCGGTTCATTCCGCTGTGGTGACCCCGGATTAATAAAGGGACTAAGCCGACAAGAAAATTAATAAATGAATGAATTACAATATTAAATATTTGGTGTCTCATTAAGTCTATAATATGTACAATTATTGCCTGTATTGAATTTAGAAGACACTGGAGCCTGGAAGAGCTGATTTATTTACTGTACACTCTCAGAAATAAAGGTACTTGAGCTGTCACTGGGGTGGTACCTTTTCAAAAGGTACAAATTTGTACCTAAAAGGTCCATACATTAATACATTAAGGGTACATATTAGTAAAGTACAAAAGTGTTCTTAAAATGTTTAGGTACTAATATATGCTATTGAGGTACCAATATAGACCCTTTAAGTACAAATGTGTACCTTTTTGAAAAGGTACCATCCCAGAGACAGCTCACATACTTTTATTTCTGAGAGTGTATGTCATATTGCTAGATACAGAAAAACTGAAAAAACAAACAAACAAAAAATAAATAAATATAATAAAGGTGTATTGGAAAAGTAAGTAGTTTATTTTTATTTTTCACAGTGAGTACAATTTGCACAATTATTATACAAATTAATTTAACGTAAAAAGTTCCAAGTTACAGTGGGTTTACTTTATTTTTGTAAAGTTAACTTGTTCATTTTAAGGGAATTGGTTTACTCGCTTGAAGTAACAATTATATTAATTATATGGTAACAAGTTTACGGTCTTTTTATAAGTAAGGCCAACTAATCGCTTTTCACAGTGCAGTTTATAAGATGCTTTTTTTGTGGTGAATAAATGTTAGTTAAAAATGCTTTTTTAAATTAGTTAATATGATGTAATGATGAACAACACTGTTGTATGGTTACTGTACCTCACAGAAGGAAGGTCCCTGGTTCACATCAATGCAAACTGACTGTTGTGTGTGAGTTTGTGTGTGAATGAGAGAGTTTGTTGGGCACTGGGCATCACACGAGTGAGTGTAAGAAAAGGCATACACTGGTTATATATGTGTCCGAATAATTCACAGGGTTTCCGCTGTGGCAATCACTGATAAAGTAAATAAGTTGAATGTTAGTGAGTGAATTAATAATATTCAATAAGTTGTTAATTTTTAAGATTTAAAAAAAGTATATATTTAAAAATATAAATACAAAATTTGATCTGAGATAATAATGTCAGTTTTAGTCATTCGATTTCTGTATGAAGGTATATAAAAGTATAAAATGAAGGTGTAAATAGGTGAAACCACAATAGCATTCATTAATTTTCGTTCAGCTTATTTATCAGGGGTTGTCACAGCGGAATAAACCGCCAACTATTCCAGCATATGATTTACACAGCAGATGCCCTTTCAGCTGCAACCTAGTACTTTGAAACACCCATGCACTCTCACTCTCAAACACACACTCATACTATGGCCAATTTAGTTGTTTAGCACCCAATTCACCTATACCCCACGTTTTCGGACTGTGGGTGAAACTGCAGCACCCAGAGGAAACCAACATGAACACAGGGAGAACATGCAAACACAGAAATGCCAACTGACTCAGCCAGGACTTGAACAGTGCTAACCATTGAGCCACTGTAATTATTATTATTATTATTATTATTATTATTATTATTATTATTATTGCTATGTTTTAAACTGCTGACACTGTTGATACAATTCAAAACAGTTTATTTCATGATAAGTCATGATAAGTTCACTGAATTCATTTGGTTTCTGTTTATATTTTCGTTTTAAATTTCCAGCAGTAACTGGTCATAATTGGTCAATATGGTTAAGATTAAGGTATTAAACAAGAGCTGGAATTATTTTGCATTGGCATTGCATCATTTAATTTTCATGTTTGCAATGTTCACACTGCGCCACTCTTCTGGCTTTTTATATCTTTAGTGAGTGTGTTTTCTCCAGCATCAGTCAGTGTTTATAGTTGGGCCGTCACTTTGGGAGTCTGTCTGGTGTGAGGCAGCAATGCTTGGCCTTTGTCAACAAAGAGAAATAGATGACGTTATTAAATCATTGATTTAAAACATTGACTTTCCACCCTGGAAGCCAGTTTAGCCAGTAGATTTCAATTATCAGAAAACTCCCTTGGCATGGTTTGGATTTGCTTTAGTTTGCTTGATAGAATGTCATCTGAGGTCATTTTAAAAGCTTGGTGTCTTTATTTATTCATTTGATATTTATGTGAATTTTGATAGCCATGACAAAGAGAAGAGAGAAAGAGACAGGAATAGAAGTGATAAGAACAGTCTGCGTGTTTAAAGGCCTGTTTTGGGTCAGACTTGACTTGATTTGTTCTGTTCAGTGAGCGTCGAGGCCGCAGGCACCTCCATTCCACTCTGATTTTATTTTGACTCCCCTGCAAATGAAAAAGACGTTGTCCCATCTGCAGAGGTGAAAGAGCAGGGCACATGGGTGATTTACAACCGCACATCAACACCGCCATGTCTTTTCAGAGCCTGCTTTGTTATTTTAGGCTAAGAAATCTTCTGCGAGTGAATTGAAGTGATGCGCGTTTGCGGGGTTTGGATGTTATTACTGGAGTGATTCTTACAAGCTGTAAATCAGACGTCATGTTTAACTCTCCAGTTTTGAATGGCTGTATTTTATGGGATGATTCGCTGTTTGCGTGAAGGTCGCTCAAATGTGGTATCAAGATAATGCGAGTTATTTTTGGAGGCAAAGAACAACCCTGCTATAACAATCGTTTATGATGACAAGTCGAAAATACAGGACTACAGATATGAATGTACTGAAAGCAGGGTTATTATAGTTACAGTAACTACCGCTAAACTAAAAGCATTTGTTACTTGATATTGAAGCAGTCAACACTTATTATTTTAAAAAAACATTTACGTAAAAAGGAAACATTGAGCTTGTATATCCTGACAAATGAATAAAACTTCTGTTTTGAAGGACCGTGTTAAACTAAAGATTTTAAAATTACATTTAAATTTGTATTATAAAGCTTTTGCTGCTGTATGTTTTTCAAACTTTTGTCATCAAATAGATTGTGATCTAAAAATTCATTATTATTATTATTATTATTATTATTATTATAAATTATAGTTAAACTGAAACCTTTAGAGCAGGGGTGCGCAAAGTATTTCATACAAAGGGCCAAAAACCAAACTTGATTAAGACTTGTGGGTTGAAGTTAAATATGCTTGCCATGGGTGATTTCCTAATTCATTTATTTATAATTTAAAAACTACTAGACAACCTTGCTTTATATAGTATATTATTTTATGTTTTATAAGAAATTACATTAAATACAAAAACAATCTCATTCATAACACAATTACACTAGTTTTTGCCATGATTTGCTCACCGTTATCTTCTGCATAGTTTTCTCTCCATCTGAGTGACAGTATTTACATTTTTACAAATCAGATTCATTTACAATATTTAAAGAGCCCATATGGTGGGTTGAGAACGGTTAAATGTCACTTTTTGAAGTCCCAAACAACAGGATGATATGTATGCAAGGTTAAAAAACACTTTCGATGTCTTATAATATCTATTTATTTTTACCTCATTTTCCCACCGACTCCCATATGAATCGTCTGAGCGAGTCTTTTTCCCCAAGCACCTCCTTTCCGTGACGCTACCACGTCACGTCACCACGTCACGTCCTTTACGTGACAGCAGCCCAATGCCAAAACATATTGAAAACAAATCACTGCAGTTGTACAACAGCGTATTGCTATATTATTCATCATAACAACAAACATTCAGTAATAATTAACACTTCATGGACTATTGTAAGCCAACAAATAGTTTCATTCGGCAGTAAGCTAAATGGCTACCGCTACATGCTGCACGGAGCAAACACAATACAGACAACTACATCCATATTTACCTTGTTACAGTCAACACGGCTTTTCCCTCGCACTTCAGAGCATAGCGTCTGCGGGACATGATTTAACCGGAATGCCGATAAGTTCAGTAAAGTTAGCAGCAGTCGTGTTTTCTGGATCAATAACTCATGACCGAAACATTGTTCCTACACAAATAGCACCTCTTTTCAACCGTCGCAATGTATACAATCACCTACAACCTTATTTTCCTAAAAATGAGCTTTGCCTACGCGCTGGACGCATTATATTAAACCCTGTGTGCAGGCGGCAGAGACGGATCCTTAGGGACCGTCTACAAAGAGCAAAACGCGAAAACCAACACTGCCAAAGCTGTCAATAACTTCTCTCTAAATCTTTATACTGCCATCAAACAGTATAAAGATTTACTTAGATATTACTCAGATCACACGTCACTGCTGTCCCGCTGGTTATGCTACAACACTTACTGCAATACAGTGCTTGTTGTCTTCCACTTTTTCTTCCTGTCTGTGGGCGGGGCCGGGGAGTTCAATTTTCTCGGGTCTGCGCGCGCAACTATTATGTTTCGCGTTGACGTCAAGCCGAAATGGCTAAAGACTCGTTCTAATAACGATTCATTTAAACAACGAGTCGACTCTTTTATATATGAATCAATCGTTTTAAACACTTTGCACTTTCAGATTTGAGCCTTAGCTAGACATTTCACTTTACTTAGAGCTGTGTAACACACTGCATGGAAGGTCATTTTCAAAAATCCATAATATGGGCTCTTTAACTGAAACATTTCATTTTAGCTTGCTTTTTTTGTAGCTCAGCATAAAAACAAACAAACAAAAGATTATGTTAAATTAGAAATTATGATTTTTTTGTTAAAGATATTTTAATCATTCTCACTCTCACATCATTCTCACTCTCTTCTCAAATTTGGCTCGCGGGCCCTACTTTGGGCATCTCTGCTTTAGAGGGTGACTTACTGTACTGTAAAAGGTCAAGCAGTCATTTTATGACTATTCATAATAGAAATGTAGTGTTGTAAAACATCCATCCTTCCGTCTGTCCTACCATCCAGTCTTGTTTTGGCTATCCCTCCATCCGTTCAGTCTTTGGGTTTCGTTCATCTGTCCGTCCATCCAGTTTTTTTTTTTTTGTTCCTCTGATCATCTGTCCATCAATCTGGTCTTTTGTTTCGTCCTTCCATCCATCTGTCCATCCATTCATCCAGTTTTTTTGCCCATCCATCCAGTCTTGTTTCATCCAGTCTTTTTTTGTCTATCTGTCTATCAATCCATCTAGTATTTTGTTTCATCCATCCGTCTGCCTGTCTGTCCTTTCGTCCATCTCTCCATGCATCCGTCCTGTCTTGTTAAGTGCATCCATCCATCTATACAGTCTTGTTTTGTCCATCCATCCATCTGTTCAGCATTCAGTCTTGTTTAATCCATCCATTTGTCTTCTATCTATTCCATCCAGTCTTTTGTTCCGTCCATCCCTCCCTCTGTCCATGCATCTCTCCATTCCATCCAGTCCTTTGTTTTGTCCATCCCTCCCTCCCTCTGTCTGTCCGTTCATCCAGTCGTTTTGTCTTTGTCCACCCGTCCGTCCATCCATCCATCCAGTTTTGTTTCGTCCATCCAGTCTTTCATCCATCCGTCCATCCATTCTGTCTGTGCATCCAGTCATTTGTTTCCATCCATCCAGTCTTGTTTCATCCATCAATCCTTTTGTTTTGTCCGTCTCTCCATCCATACGAAACTATTAGTAAAAACTATAAAATCACAATACTAAAGTAAGCGCACTGTCTTATTGTGTCAAACCTGAAGTACTCCCTATTCAGCTGTCAATCACTCATTGCACTAAAATAGGAACTTCACAGTGAAGCAGATAATGTGAAGCACATATTTCTGATGTTCTATTAATAAACGAGCAAGGCTAAAATTGAAAACAAACTAAATCTGGAAGCAATTCAAAGCTGTTGTGCGCTGACCTTTATCACTTTTTGCAACAAAAAGATGAAAAACCAGCAAATGAGGCAGAGCCATATTGGTTTCAAGTCATCTGAGTCATATAAAAATAGCAGCGACTCAAATATGACAAAGCACCTGACAGTTTAATGTTTGGCAAGTTTAATCAAAATGAGACTTCATGCGTTTAACTGCATTGCATTATATGATAATAGATACGAGCATCAAACACAATTACCAGTGTCAGTTCTCTTACATTGCTTAAGATCTTGGCTCTGTTCGGAGCAGCATAAAACCATGCTTGTAAATCTATTGTTTTTGCAGAATGTTCAGGATTTTATGCTTCTCGTTCACATTTAGCTTTCTGGAAATAATATATTATTTTTTATCTGTTCTATATTTTTGTATATAAGCTGCTAAAATTCCCATGCTTGTACTAAATCTATTGTTTTTGCAGAATGTTCAGTATTTTGTACTACTTGTTTGCTACTAGTTTTGCTGGAATAATAATATATTTTTTCATTGGTGCTATTTTTGTTGTGTATACAAGCTGTCAAAATTGATTACATAGCATTGTGGAATACTGTAAACATTATGTTCCACAGTGCTCTTGGCCAGATTGACAATTAGTGAGTTCTTACACTGTAATTACAACAGCATAAATCATTTTATGAGATTGGTGTTTTAATAGAAACTTGAATATAGAAGTGTGGGAAAATTAAAAAAAATCATTTTAAATGAGACTTAAACTGCCAGTAGGTGGCAGTAAAAACTTTTAAAAATTAGGTCGAGAAATAACTTTTTCAATGGATTTGTTCTAAGATGCTGATTCATTCAGTAGGGAGGAACTGCTGTGTTTTTTATTTTATTTAGCTTATTTATTTATTATTTATATAGCTTATTTATGTGTATTGCAAATGTGAAACCCTTCTGCCATGGTTTTGTTTGGAACATTTTTTTTTTATCGCCACAATACAGCAAAATCGGGTGTTTTTAAATTTTGTCTGAAATTTTAAGTTGCTCTTCAGTGTCAGGAAATTGTACATCCAATTACAGTAATAATGTGAGTTTTGATGTCCCTGCAGTAGTGTTTTGAAATTAGATGTCAAGTGCTCTAGCTTGAAACCAAGATAAGACATAAGAGTACAAATGGGGTTGATACCTGAAACCAATTTTTTTTTTTTTTTGGTTGAAGTGGATTAAAGGTGATAATGTTATGAATAATGTTCCGTTTCTTCCACATGGAGAATAATTCTTCCACTTTGCTCAACATATAATCTGGAGCCATATCCATTCATTTTGTTTTCCCAATGTTTTATTTGATTGATTGATTGATTGATTGATTGATTGATTCTCAAAGATGACCTGAGAGTGACTACAATATATTCTTTGAAATTGTGTGAATTATAATATCAGTATTGTATTACTGTTAAAATATGTATGTAGTGTCATGTTTATGTGGCAGGGTGCATTTTATTTGTCTATTTCATTGAAGTTAAAGACAATATACTGTAGTATGCAGTGAACACAATACAAATAATCAATTTAAAACACATTTTGCTTCAACCCTTTTCTTTGGTTTAGCACCAAATAGTAACACCTAAATCACATCCAAAATAAATCATTCACAGGTTCCTTTTCACAGGATTATTAACAATTGTTTGTGATGAGTATTTAACCAGCTGTTCCCTTATTGTCATCATTTATACACTGACTGACTGTTGAATGAGCAGTTGATTCTTTTATGACTTCACCTAGCTCTCCGTTGTCATTTTATGAAGGTGTCTGATAAACAGGATGCCTTGGTGTAAAAAAAAAAATAAAAAAAATCCATCTGCTTACTAATAAGTGCAAGAGTAAATATTGACAGTGGAGAAATATCCAGCAGACAGAAAAATGTGCAGAGTGTGGAGTTTGCATATTCTCCCTGTGTTTCCATGCAGGTTTTTTCCAGGTGCTCTGGTTTCTTCCACAGTCCAAAAACATGCAGTATAGGTGTATTGGATGAAGTAAATTGGCTGTAGTGCATGTGTGTATATGGGTGTTTCCCATTATGTGTTTTCAGTTGGAAGGGTATCTGCTGTGTAAAACGTATGATGGAATAATTGGCTGTTCATTCTGCTGTGGCGTCCCCTGACAAATAAGAGACTAAGCTGAAGAAAAATCAATGAATGTTGTAAATGTGCTGTAATTTAAACAATCAGAGGTGCTAGTGTGATATTAACGCTGTTTTAAATGGAAATCTACCACTCAGGAGAAATTTCACCTCCAAATTACTTGTATTGTAGTGAACATCGTCATTTAATTCCAGTTTAGATTGTCGTCTCCATGCTGACATGGAGGAACTGGCCCAAAAGTGCTTTCAGACCAGGGCTGCAGGGTGCTTATTTCTCACTTGTGCAGTTAATGAGAGCAAAAGGTTTGCCATAAAGATGAAATAATCCAAAGAGAAATTGGACCACAGGAATATACAAACTTTTTCAGGGATTCTCACAGAATGAAAGATGGCAAATATGTTTACAACCACAGCCTGGCTAATGATGTAATAAAATTGACCAATAGTAAATGGACTAATATTATGGTCCCACTTTATATTAAGTGGCCTTAACTAAAATGTACTTACTCTGCAATTAACAATTTGTTACAGTGTACTTATTGTGTAAATATATGTTTTAACATTGCACTTATGATTGATTAAATACATGCATGTAATTACATCTGTAATTGATTTCTGTAATTACATAATTAATTACACTGTTGACCATCCCTTACACTCTAACCTATACATAAACCTAGCTATACCACCAAACCTGTTCCTTAACCTACCTGTATCCCACCTCAATAGCACCTGAAGTGATCTGAATAAATTATGAACACAGTAAGTACATTGTATTTATTTTTTGATGCAAGTACATAGAAATTAAGGCCACTTAATAGGAAGTGGGACCAATATTATTGCTAGGATTATTTTCTGTGCTTTTTTTTGTTTTGTTGTTGTTGTTGTTGTTTTGGGGAGATAATTCTGCAGTAGACATGATGACTACTGAACTCTTAGTTATAAAATCACAATTGAGAGAAATACCTTGGGTCATTTTAACAAAATAATTGGTCAAACTTTATTTTGACGGTCCGTTTGTTGAATTTAAGTTACATTGCATCTACATGCCAACTAATTCTCATTAGATTATAAGTAGACTATTAGGTTGGGGTTATGGTTAGTGTAAGTTGACATGTACTTGCAAAGTTTCTTATTGTCAGTTACTGTAAATGTCTGTTAAAGGACTGTTAAATGTCAGTATCAACAGATCAGACAGTACAGTACTAATGCTCAAATGGACCATCAAAATAAAGTGTTACCAATGATTGTTTATATAACATTGTACACATCACTCGTTTACATTTATAGCTTATTTTTATTATGTTCAATCTAAGCCTGTTTTGTGGACATAACTACCTGGGTAGTAGATGTGTGTTTCCCATCATGCTTGTTGAACACAAAACAATATATTCAAAAAAAATGTTGGGGGAAAAATGCAGCAATTGATCTTGATCTGAATTGATCTATAGTAGAAACAAAATACCATTGAAGTCAATGGATGCAATTTTTTTTCAACACTCTTCAGATCTTTCTTTGTGCTGTATCAATTGAAGGCTGAGTAAATGATTGCAGAATTCAAATGTTTTGTGTGAACTATCCTATTGTATTATTGTGTCTGAGGTTGCATGTCTGAGACGGTTTTGAGATCAGTATCTCATTACTAGCCTTGCTCATACAGCATGCTACAATGATTATGATAGCTAAACGTGAGAATAAATGTCTTACAGTAGCTATGTTCATTATTTAGGTGCTCAATGTAAAATGTAAAATGGTGATATTATAACAAAAAGTTAAATTTGAGACTGGAATAAATCCCATCTATCAAGGGTCCCATCTATCCAGCGGTTTCTGCATTATACAGGCAATGTAGGTTAACTTTCATAAGCATGTACCCTTAAGAAAATGGACCATGGTAAAAAATTATTTTTTTTACACACTGATTGCATTTGTAATCGTTAAACATTTCTCAATGTGGCAAAAACATGGTGAATTTGTGTTTACAATGTTTTAACTACAAAAAAGTGTTCTTGTAGTAAAAGCCATGGTTGATTTGTCGTAAGTGTGAAATAAACAAATCATTATTGGTCGCTCTTGTGAATGCAAATATAGTTCCCACTTCTGGTGTGAATGTGTGTATCATTATATTAAACACAGCTTTTAACCCAGAGTAAAGGAACATTTCACACTAGCACTGGGGTTGTAAGAACCTGAAAAACTAGTCATTATGTAAACAGCTTGCTTACTACAATCAGCGGCACTGACGTTATAAATATGGACCCTAAGCACAGGTCTAGGAATGTGTAATGTGAAACATCTGTTTATTAATATCAAGAAATAATTGCTAACCGCAGGGAAATTATGAGCTGTGAGAAACAAGATAACCCAGCATTACCGTGACCCAGGGTTAACAGTTTAAAACGTGAAAAGCCCTCATCTTTACGTTCGGCAATGCTATGCTCAAGAGCAGTGCTAACCCATAACCTCTGGTAAAATGTGATGCTAAATTTGGCTTGTAAATTACGAGGGGTTAAAAGTGGTGTTACGAGTGTGATGATAACTTGGGGTTAACCACTGTATTTTTTGTTAAGTGGCAATCATATTCAGCTATAGTATGTATGTCATTGCCTACAGCAGGGATGTCGAATACTGCTCCTCGAGGGCCACAGTACTGTATTTTTAGCTCCTACCTTAATTAAACATGACTGAACCAGCTAGTCAAGATCTTAATAGGCTCACTAGAAACTCTGAAATTGTCCCATACTTAAATAGTGGGAGGGAATCTAAAGAGCAGCAACTTTTTATTGTGTCCAAAACCACATAGGCCTTCTAAAGTGCAATCTATCAAATCAATCCCACAATGCACTGTACAGTACGGTTGAAAGTTTTAGGCACTTGTGTAAAAATGCTGAAAAATGAGGATGCTTTCAAAAATGATGCATAAATACATTTTATTTATCAATTAACATATATTAACTAAATCAAATGAACATTTGGTACATACCTGCCAACATTTTGTCTCTGAAATTCTGGAAGACCAGATCGTGGCGGGTGTTTGTCTGAGTAACACAGTTGAGAACAAGGCGGGGGCGAGTGCACGAGGATGTTTGTGGTGTTAGTAATTGTACTTTGGACCGGGATTTCAGGCGGCTACGGCGATCAGATGCTATAACAAAGTTGGCGACACGGGTGCACTGTACCTGTGCGGTGGAATTACGAAGAAACGGAACAAACCGGGGGGTGGCAGGAGATTGGTCTGAAATACTAGAGACTCCTAGGAAAAACAGGCAGGTGTGTTGGCTGGTATGATTTGGTATGACCACACTCAGCATTTTAAACACTTTAGTACACTTGCCTATAGTTTAAGGTAGCTTTGCCTCAGTTTTTCCTGTTTTCATGTCCTTCCAGACAGAATGGATGATGATCAGAGCTCTGTGTTGAGGACTGGCTGTTGTCAGTCTCCTTTTGCAGACAATGATCTCACTGTATAATTACCAGTGTTGGAAAGAGTACTGAAAAATCATACTAAAGTATAAAAGTACCATTACTTGCCCAAATATGTAGTGCAAGTAGAGCAAAAGTACCAGATGTGTATATTGCTCAAAGTATGAGTAAAAAAGTAGCCCTTTTAAACATATTCAAGAATAGTAAGTATTGAGTATTATGCTGTGAAAATTTGCTGATATGTTTACATGAAATTTGTGCGTGTTTGAAAACGTAGCGTTCTGTAGTGTATTTAGTGCAAGTCATTTAGTTGACACTTTGACTGCTTCCAAACTGTTTGCTGCATTTATAAAGCGTCCATGTCTTGAGGTAGTTCAGTATGATGTGATTTACTTTCTATGTGTGATTTGATTAGACTGGAATCGCAGGAATCTATTTTTCTACTTAGCCAATTCTCACAGACTAGAAAAATTAAAGTAGTGACTGCAGGTTGAAGAAAAGTAGTGAAGTAAAAGTACCGATGCAGCACTAAAAATACACTCAAGGGAAAGTAAAAGGGCACATTTTTAAAACTACTTAGTAAATCACAATTCCTGAGAAAGAAATAATTACAATCACTTGAGTATTTGTAATTTGTTTCTTTACACCTCTGAAAATCACAGTTAATAGCAAAAATAATGCTTGGAAATGCAACAGAAAAAACAGAAATAACTGGCTTTAAACCTTTTTTTGGGTGAAAATACTAGTGGCCTAAGATCTTTGCACAGTACTATACATTCAGTGGCTAGAGAATACCCATAATGCACTGTGAGTTTGGGCCTCAAATGAATTCCATCTAGTTTATAAATAATTTATTATTTAATCGTTCAATGAATATTTGTGTACACGAATGAATTCTAAACAGACAGCTTTGCAAACAGACAGCCGGCTAAGTGTTAAAAAAAATCACAGGGTACAATTTTTAATAAATTTACGTTTATTTTTACTAAAAAGTGCTCAGTGCTCAAATTCACTCACTTTTTTCATTCGCTCATTTAAGTGCACTTGTATAAGTAAACTAATGTATAAAAGGAATACTGTAGTGAATGCAGTGATATTGGATACAGCCTTCCAGACAGATGTGTTGAGGCAAGATGAACCTCAGTCTGTACATGACCCACAGCATACTGTACATGAGCAAATCTATATGACAACTCGCTCACTTTCTGTGAAGTAATTGCATAAATATCCATGCAGATACTTTTTTACAAACATCATCCTTAGAAATAATTAGTCCAAATAGTCCTTGCCAGTGCAAGCCGGAAGTCCAGAGCGTAATTCATCTATAATTAGCATGTTCTCTTGTCTTTAATTAAAAAAAAAAACGTAAGAAGTTGAGTTAATCTCCTGAATTTGTTCTGAATTTATTTTGGTCTCTCATGCTCATTAGCTCTAACAGGGATAAACTGATTAAAGCAGATTCCGAGCTGGATAATTCTCAGCTGGAGGACTCTTTCACAGAGTTGAAATTGTTCATTGAGCCACTTATTCTCTCTAAATCGACATTTGCATGCAGTCTCAGAGCCGAATCTGTGGAATGATGCTATAAATTCATTCAGCGAAAGACTGTACTGACTCAGTAATGGATTAGTCACAGTTTGACTGACTAATAGGACAAAATGGCTGGTATCATCTGCCCAGCGGTTCAGTGATGTAGAGACTGTTGTGCGAGACCTCAGCAGTCATCCGTCACCAAATCGTTTTTCAATTCCAAATCCCTAAATAGTTGAATTAGAGCAGTGGTGAATCAATCAACACAGAAAATCCAAAAGGCATCTAAGAGATCATTTGCCGTAAAGGCTGCAGTTAAACTTTTATATCAAAATCTAGCTCATATTTTAGTAACTGATAATGCTATAATATGATTATTTGCATTTTATTATCACTTTGACCATTTCCATAACAAATGCTTTGACTGTTTTTGTATTCATTGGCTGCCGTGCGGTTTGTATTGAGCTTTCATTGATGGAAGCACATCAGTAAATGCGGAAAATGAGTCTCTGGAGTGGTGGTTCAATCGGGCTAGTGTTGAAACAGGTGATTTTGAAAAGACGATCAACAGAAAATAATTATACATGAGGTTATCGGTCATTTGGGACCTTGATTGTGTTGCATTGCGCGGTTTACCCGTGGGTACGAAGCATCAAAATGAAGAGGAGTAATAGTGCCAAGACAAATAATAGAGGGTGGGTTTATATGCATGTTGGAGGTCATCATGTCCTTTTCAGGATTTGGATAATAGAATCTAGATAAATTATAGGCCATTGTTAAAACCCAAGCAACCGTGGCTCTTCACAGTCCTGGTGTGTCCTTCAGCGTTTTGGGCGATATTGAACATTTCAGATTTTTAACAATGCGATCATTTTGAGGAAGCATGAGTATCAGACAATGAACCATTGGATTTTATTTGGTACTTTGTTTTGCTGCAATTTCATTGATTATGAGAGATGTACTGTTCTCCATTTCACATGAGTTTAACCCACTCAACCTTGGTATATGGGTGTTTTTTTTATTTTTATTTTTTTGCAGCGATGGACCGGAATTGTGTGCTGGCCTAATATAAACCATATCTGCTGTTTCATATCTATTGATTTTTTTTTTCTTTTTCTTTTTTTTTCTTTCCGTGTATTTTTGAAACAAGCCATTTATACTTTGCATTATGTTTTACATGAAGTGCCTGAATATTATGTAATGCAATACGACCATAGATGCCCAAAGCTTTAATTATTAAGAAACAAGGCATTGGTGATGCATTTGATTTCATTGATTTAACTGAATTTATTAAAGAAGTCAGATGATACTTCTTAATGCAGTCCTTTAGTGTGTAATGTATCTGTTTGTGCATGCATAAGATAGTTACTGTGATTTTTACCAAGTAGTACATGTTCCTGGATCAACATCTATGTTGATTCTGGAACAACATTGCAATCAGCCAATCATAATTAAGGTATATGTTTACAGTTTATGCTCATGCTTATTGTTAGGGTAACGGTTTTGTACTTCTACATGATTGTTATCCAACTATTTTTCCTCTCTGAAATAATTTTTAGAAATGGTTGGGTTTCGGGGTAGGGAATAGGTAAAGATGACATTTTCAAACAAAAATGACATTTCAAGAACAACATACTGTAGATGTTAATCCAGGATCTCATCGTACTTGGCAAAAATCAAACCCGTTTTATAAGATCTGCAAAGAGACAAAGCTTATAGCCTCTCTTAAATGGAAATTACTCTAAGACTGACAATCTGCTTGATTTCAAGTCGGATTTTGGGCCCAATTTGCATCCACCGGTGATCTGTGGGCATGGTCTGATACATAGCTTGACTATTACCCCTCAAAAAGTCATACATTTTGTGGTGTCAATAGTCTCTTTTGTTAACTCATATGCTTCAGGTTATATCAGTTTAAACTTAAGATTCCTGCACAAAACGCGACAGAAACTTAATACTCAGAATACATATAACATAACATCAGAATACCCATATTTAACAGTCCACTAAGTCTGAGTCTAAAATGAAAACATGCATTAGATGTTTTTAAAATGGCAGCAGCCAAATTACCACGCTGTCGTCATTTAGTATTAATCAACAACAAAAGACTAAATGAAAACTCTAAGACTAAATTTACTAAACATGGAAACATTTAAATACTGTAAAGGGTAGATAGGTACCCACTGTACATGTACATTTGTAATTAGGTTATCTATCTGCACACTTCTGATTACTGTAAATCTCAGTTCATAACTAATGCAACCTGTGTATAATGTTCATAGTACATCCATATGTAAATATCACCATAGTTTTTCTATAACTGCACTTTATAAAATATATCTGTATTCTGCACTTGCTGCTATTGCACTACTGATTAGACCTAAACTGCTTTTCGTTGCCTTGTACCTGTACATGTGTAATGACAATAAAGTTGAATCTAATCTAATTATAAGGCTACTGTATGTATTTGATGCTGATGTATGGTATTTCTAAATGCTATTTAAGTGTTACAGTAGGGGACTTATTTTACAATGTCAACCAAATCAAACCGAAAACCGTGACCACAGAACCATGATACAAACCAAACGAACAATTTTGTAAACCATCCCACCCCTACTACTTGTATATCTGCAACACAACAGCCCAAAACAGGTTACAAACGAATACTGACTTTACAACAATCTCCACAGATTTTCCCATTCTTTCTCTCCTGTTTCTTTTCCTTTTTTTTGCCAGGAGAGCCAGCTTTTGATACTTTTGAATGCTTCGAATGTCCTCCATACTGTTTTCTTCTGAGGTCAAATTTGATCACAAACTTTTCTGTGAAATCTTGTGTCTGTGGAATTGTAACTGTAAAACAATTGTGTACCACAATTGGCAGATGTGTGGTCTTGCAGTCTGGCTGATTTATCTAGTGTGCCTGTTTGAAGGATCATGAATGTTAAATCAGCCTGTAAGCACTTGTGGTTTTAGACTTTTTAAGAACCATCTAGTTTGTCTCAGGGCTAACACATAACAATAGTCCAAACCTGCCCCAAACAAGTCAATAATAGTCCTGAAACATCAAACATACTGTATCAATAAAATAATGGCTACCCACAAACATGCACAAAGGAAGTGAGGCTTCAATGAAATGCAATTTTAACATTGTTCATGGTGACGCTGCATGTTTTGTGGAGGAAAAAAAAGTAAAACATCCAAAATTTTATTAGAATGTATGAATTAAGATTTATTTGTCATGCTGTGCCTTAGCAGTGCACACACATTTTACCAAGAGGGGAACAAACGAACAACCACAATCATACTGTTTACTTAAGTCAGCATCAAGACGTGGACGCATTGGGCACTTTTTCTTTCTTTTTTTTTATTATTATAATTATTATTTTTTTTTTTTTACATTTCAGTGTTTGCAAATAAATTACATCAAAAAGAACACGAGTAATCTTGACAAACTATACATCAGTCTAATGCTAGTTGTTTTTCAATGGGAAGCTTATAAAGAATGTATTTGCTAAATATCATGGATGGTTATCCTTTTGTTTTTGTGACAGTTTGTTTACATTGTTTACTATGTTACTTGTGTAAAAACGGTGTCGTAAAAGCAAGATGATGTCACAGCTTACAGTGTTACAAATAAAATGAGACCGCAAACTGAATGAAATGTGCTTGTACTTATTTAACCACTGCATATTTGCAAGTTAAACAAAAGCTAAAAATAACTACTGTACTAAATTGTGCCTCTTTTATGCAAACTGACCATAATTATTTTAGATACGTTAATTGCGATCTAAAAATAAAACAGATTCAGTCAACCACAAGCATGCGTTGAAATTTACGACTGACATATATTGCTGAACTAATGTGGTTGGAATTATGGTGATTGTGGTCAAGTATCAAGGTTATTATAGTTAATAATTTTGAATTAAAAAAAAAAAAGAACTAAAATTTAAAAAAGATTCTGTTAACCTAAATAAACAAGAACTAACTGAAACTGTATTGTGTACATACAAAACTAACTGAAACCAACTAAAACTATAGCAAAAACATCCTTTGTTTTCGTCTTTGTATTTAATACATAAGCCTACTGTATACCTTTAAGAAGTAAATCTATTTACTTCGCAGCTAGGTGTTTGACCCGTACGGCACCTCAGAGTCTGTAATCCTGATGCCATTGGCCAGATCAAGCCGGTCCTCCTCCAGTCTTCCTCGCTGTTGCTCACAAAAACAATGAGTGGACATGACAGCAGCAGTTGACACTTAGACACATTTGAACCCAATAATGGGTTTTATTTCTGTATTAGTGATCCTGACCGCAAACAAATTGTTCTTTTGTTCTTTCAAATATACAGTAGTTAAAAGTTGAATAAAATCTAGCTAAAAAATAACTACTGTGCTAATGTGGTTGCAAAATTGTGCCTTTCTTTTATGCAAATTGACTATAATTATTTTAAATACATTAATTGCGATCTAGAAATAAAACATGATACAAAGCAAGTCAACCACAAGCATATGATGAAATGTCTGACTGTCATACATTGCTGAATTAATGTTACATTTTCAGCAAATACTTGAGAAATTTTTCCCAATCACAACACACTGGATCAGCTGACCAGTCAGAGCGCTCCTCAGAAGAACAGGCTTTGTTAATAAAGGAACTCCAATTAGCACATTTCAGACAAACCGAGAACAGAGGTGAAAGTGTTTCTTGAGAGGCAAAGCCACACTTTCTATTAGTCACAATAAACAAATTAATGACTTTTTTAAAATGGCATCAAATGGCCTCTATAATTTGACTAGAGCTGTAATGAAATGTATTGAACTTACATTAATCAACAATGTTTGGATTCTAGCAGGTGAGCAAACTCGATAGCAAATATTTGGCAAGGACATCTGAAAATGAGAAGGGAAGCGTAGCGTAGGGAGCTGCTCAGACAAAGTTGCTTTGGGACGCAGTTTGTTGTAGCTGCATGAATGCTCAATAGATAAGTGAAATGCCTGTTTAAGACTTGCGTGACACATCCCGCCTTAGAGAGTGTAGTCTGACAGCTGCATCAGGATCTGTCACTGTGGCTTAAATAGTTCAGCTTGATGCTGCCGGAATATTTTCTTTCTTTAAATTCGTATTAGTTTGCATGAGCGATTATAACAACACGGTTGCGTTTAAGTTCATTCAATGATTCATTAATTTGTTACCAAACAAAATGTCATTCAAAGGAACTCAATAGAACTTACTGCCATGTTTGCTTTCAAAAGACAAATATAATTTGTCCACATATTTCTTCATCAGGACGATCGAGCCCTAAGATTTTCCTATATGTGTGCACACTGATGTTTTTCTTTTAAAGCAACACTCCTTTTTATTTTAAAGGGCACCTATGATAAAAATCATCTTTTGTAAGATGTTTAGACAGAACTGTGTGGAGGTATACTGTGATCACACTCATATTGGCGTGATATAAAGAAAGTCGATTTTTTTTTTACATTTCCTGACATTAAAATGGGATCCAATTCCCTCCCATTTTGAGGCTGACCACAACGTGACAAACGTAGATTGCTGTTTGACCGCAACATGGAGTGGTTTCCTTGCCCTTACCGAATTGATTGACAGTTGCGTATAAACATGTCTCCATAGTAACACATATAATCATATCAACAAGACAGGATGTGCGCACAGCAACAGGGATTAAAAGATCCATTAAGCTTGTTGTGAACATCAATCATCATCAAATGTGATCAAGAATGAGTTTTACAAGTTAAAATTTTTTTAAAACAGTGCATGTTTGTAATGAATTACAGCAATTTAACCATTTTTACTTCATCATCACAGTGACATGTCAGCACAATTATAAAAGAAGAATGTTCAATCGCAGTTTCTGGAATGTCGAATCGTGTTTATTTTGTACATTGACATAACTGATATCCATACAGTGGATAATCACATGTATCCTGTTACATTTGTTGTGCACAACCAGTGCAAAGTTAAATGTGCATGCTGTGTGTGAGTGTGCGTGAACTTTGTAATGACGTGTGTGTGTTTGTGTGTGACTCGCTGCAAAAAGGCTTGAGTTTACTCCACAACAAATACATCAAATAATCATTGGGAAAGTTCTTACTGTAGTATTTCTCACAAACTGCTTCCTTCATGTCTGTCACTGTGCTGTTTATTTGACGCAGCCGAGGCGGAGACTGAGGCACAGTCTGGCAGGCACATGGGAACAGTGGGCGGGGAGAACTAGCTTTAAAGGCACATGCCACAAAAACCGCTACATTGTGTTCAAAGCAGAAAATTCCAAGATTATGAAAGGTATAATAAAGAATATGGATGTCTTGAGTTAAAACGTTACAGACGCATTCTGGAGACACAAAAGACTTATCTTAAATCTTAAAAAAGAGGTAAAACAGGTGCCCTTTAAATATGCACATTTTACAAGTCACATACAGTTAAATAGTTTATCTTTTTATGATTTTTTAAAAATCCAATGTCTGAATATCCCTCAATTTTTGAATTGTCTGGAGCCGCGTCCCAAATGGCACACTGTGCACTAATGCTCTATGTACTTATGCACTTACCGACTAAACAGCATAGTATATGAATGTAGTGTCATCCCAAATTAATCACTAAAGGTTTTTTTTACCAAGAAGAAATTCAAACCCTTTCCCAGGTGACGTTTGATGGTTGCCAAATTAGCTAAGTAAATTAACAAACTACCAAATAATAACTACCATGACCATAACTGCATTCACCATCAGGAAGCAGTATAATCATTCTCGTAGGAGAATTTTGCTTTTACAATCCAAAATAAATAATCCAACATGTGCGCCCGAAAGCTTCGCTCCTTCCGCTACGTGGGCAAAACAGCAGCCAATGAGTGCGTGAAGTGTCCAACATTCCACACTCCATTGTAACGGTTGAATAAGTGCATCATCCGGGTATTTAAAGTTCACTATTTCAAGTTTTCCATGTGATATTCACCATAGTGATATTTCTGATGTTCCTTGATTATTACACCAGAACGAAAGTATAGTTGGCGGCACGGTGGCTCAGTGGTTAGTAAGAAGGTAACTGGATTGAGTCCCGGCTGGTCCAGTTAGCATTTCTGTGTGGAGTTTGCATGTTCAGGTGCTCTGTTTTTCCCCACAGTTCAAAGACATGCAATATAGGTGAGTTAGATTAACTCAATTGGCTGTAGTGTATTAGAGTGGTTTGTGAATGTGAGAGTTCATGGGTGTTTCCCAGTACTGGGTTGTGGCTGGAAGGGCATCCACGGTGTAAAACATATGCTGGAATAGTTGGCGGTTCATTCCATTGTGACGACCCCTGATAAATGTGGGACTAAAGAAAAATGAATAAATGAACGAATGAATGAGCGTATAGTTTCTAGGCATATCAGCCTAAATAATATCAACTTGTCATTTTATATTGGCCTTAGTATAATATGGAACTACAAAAGAGTTAAGCTTTAAATTGAAAAACTATTACTGTATATTTTTATTTTTCTGACAAAGATGCTAATGGTCTAATCAAATTCAATAATTTCTGCTAAGCTAAGCTAAAATTAATCCCACCAGACGATTAGCTGAATGATTTAAAACTCACATGATTAACTCAAGGGTAGTTTTAAAATTTGCATTTCCGAAAAAAGTGGAAAGTTCCTTTAATAGTTGGAGTCAGGAAGTTAAGAACATTTTAATGAAAGTCTTTTTAGCTGCAGCAAACATTTACTTTCAGTGATGCAGCTTGAGAAAAGGAACTTTGACTTGATTGTAGCCTGTTGCTGTTACTTTTGTCCCCTGATGAAATGATGCACACTGGATCCCTGCTGATAGCATATTGGAAAAACACAGTGTGGATGAGAACAAAAAAGAGACTTTCTATGTTAATGACTGCTCGCTTATGTAACACGTTTCTTTAATGTTTGTGCATGTGGCGAGGGGTTTATTCACAAGTTCATGTGTATAATAAAGTAAAGATGATGTGTTTGCTATGGGCACAGAGTGCAAGTCAGCTGAGGGGATATTTAATCGCGCAATTTATTCTGACTAATAAGAATGCTTTATAGTTCTCAGACTAATTTATTCTTCGCTATAACAATAGTTAATGGAAATCGGCGCATGTTCTAGAGCTCACTGTCCGTGATGCCACCTGCTCCGCCTGATGAATTGTTGCCAGTAAATGACGTCACTAAAGTGTTTGTGCTGAGCATCTAGAGGGGAAATGTCCCTGAATTTATCGGAAAAGAACTATTAGAGAATTTAGTTTGAAAAGCTTTAGGTGTTTTGCCATATGACAGAACATTTCATGCTTGATTTCAAGACGCATTAGAAAGCATAATTCAACATGTTACACGACCATTTCAGCTTGAAAGTTTTTTTGAAATTCTGTCTCACAAAAGCGAGTGAGACTGCCATTTATAGTTTTTTTAGGTTACCTGAGGTGGTTGACAGCCGCAAATGGACTAAAAATGCATAAGCAACTACAAAAAGTTATGTGGTTTGACATACTATAATTACTGTACAATAAAAGCCTCAGCCCAACACCATTTTGATAAGCAAAAATTGGTATATTCATCTTTTTCTTTTTGTTTGTTTTGTTTTGTTTTGTTTTTTAACACTTTTTGAAATATGGAGCAATTTTTTATTTATTTATTTTTTGAATGCTTTTGGATGTTTTTTCCACGTAGAATAAACCTTTAAACCTGTATTTAGGTCATGACTAGGGCCAGACGGAATCTGCGGACATTTTTTGGTATTTCTGCGGAGTATTTCGTTAAAAATCTGGGGATTTATGCGGAATGATTTTGGAAGTATCATAACTAAAACCTTAATATACGAAATAAAAAGTAATACCTTTTTAACATTTATTTTATGTTTACAATGCAAATCTAATTAGATCCACTTTATTTGGTAAACAAAGCAAGTCTCTCATATAAAACATTTAGGCCTACTAAAACACTGAAAATATTACTTTACAAACTGTATTGTAAATAAATCACATGAATATTTTCATAATAATTTAAAAACTGATTCAATATACATTTACACACATTTACACCAGTAAATAAATAGAATCAATGATGGGCTAAAAATCTGCGGAAATCTGCACGCGCAGATTCTGTGTGGCCCTGGTCATGACCCACCCAGAAATACTGTAACAGACCTGCATTTTGTAATCCCAGTAAACTTCCATTTATTTCTTAAGTTAAGCACCTTCAAAAGTGCAGTAATACTATACCATAATATCTGCATGCTATGTTTTTGTATTGTTAAGGAGACAGACACAAATGTTTTTAGCTGTATCTTATTTTTTAAAATATATTTTTTTTATTATAAAGACTTTTCATATAATATATTACATTTGTTATATTATATTATACCACTATACTACAGTATGATCTGATACAACCAATGAGAAAAGAGACAAATGACAAAAGCAACCAATGAGAACATGACAAAAGATCAAAAAAGCACTTGGTGGGTAACAAGACATGCAGGAAGAAGGCTAAACTACAAAATAAAAGAAATGACCACGACACCATAATTAGTCAAATAGATTGTTTGATAAAAATTTGTAAAACCATTATCTTAAAATTTAAGTACATAAACTGCGTGTAGTTATTAAAATACAGTCAACTTAATAGTTTCAAGAGACACGTTTACTCCCCGATTGATAACTTAAAGGGACAGTACCAAAAATAAATTCTGTCATTTACTCACCATTTACTTGTTCCAAACCAGTTAAATTTTTTGATGTTGTTCTAAAAGTAGGCAAAAGTAGGCGTTTTAAAGAATGTTGGAAAATGATTACTGGTGCTTTTTGAGAATATATTTATTTATTATTTAAATAATTTTTTCCCCTACTTTTGATGTCAGTGGATAACATTTTCTAATATCCTTCAAAATACATTCTTTTGTGTTCAACAAAACAAACAAACAAAAAATAAATAAAAATTAAACAAGTCAAAGTTGAGTAAATGATGGCATAAATATATATTTTTTTAATTTTAAAGTTTTTTTTTTAATTATTTCTTTTTTGCAGTTTTAATAAGGCTTTGCAGTTTTCGAAATGTTCTGCTCAGTCTTTTTGTCTGTTCTACAGAAAAAAGCATAAACACAAGTTTTGAAGTACATGAACAGTATTAAATAAAGTTATTTTGAGCGAACTACCTTTCAACACTCTCAAACCATTTCTTGTAATCACACCTTTCTTTTCACCTCTTGACAACCTCTTAACATTTTTTAAAAGTGAAAAAACCTACAAATACATGACTTGAAGAGGAGCACAGAGAAAACTCTTAGAGAAAAACACATGATGTTTGGGATCGAATAGGGAGACATAGAATACAGGCTGTACAAAAGAATCATAAATGAAAATTCTGTCATCAATTACTTTCCCTTTACTTGTTCCAAAACAGTTAGGGATTTTGTTGTTGTTGTTCTGTTCAACATAAAAGTAGACATTTTAAAGAATGTTTGAAACGTGAACCATATACACACAGTTGAGGACAAAACTATTTGGCCTCCTGTGCAATATTTCTTTATTTTTCTAATATTTCTCAAGTAATATTTAAAGCATTAAGGGAATTTTCAGTGTTTCCGATAATATTTTTTCTTCTGAAAAAAGTCTTATTTGTTTTATTTTGGCTCGAATAAAAGCAGTATTATTTATTTATATTTTTCAATATTTAAGGTCAATATTTTCAGCCTCTTTATACATTATAGTTTTTTTTTCAGTAGCCATTGTTATACTATGACTAAATGACACTAAGCTGAATATAGAAGGCTATCTTGAAAAATAACTACTAAAATATTATGTACTGTCATCATGGCAAAGCTGAAAGAAATCAGTTATTTAAAATGTGTTGTTTTAATCTATTATGTTTAGAAATGTGTGTAAAATCTTCTCTCCGTTAAACAGAAATAAGGGGGAAATCATAAAAGAATAAAAAATTAACAGGATGGATAATAATTCTTAATTTAACAGTGTTTAACAGTATGAAAAAAAAAACTCAAAATGGTCTGGAACTAGTCAAAGGTGAATAAATGAAAGAAAAGCACAGAGAGAAAATGATGGGAATAGGGAAACAATAGAGAGAGTACAGGCTGTAAGAAAGCATCAAACGGAGGGAGCATCAGTCTGCTCCAGCAGTGTTGGCACACGCGAGCTTTCCCTGGCCCAGCTCCTATTCTGGCACTGCATCACCTGCTCTCACTCCCAAGGACAAAAGCTTCTTGCCTGGCCGGGAAGAGGGAGCACTGCTCCCCTGGACAGCAGTCTGTACCTGCTGAGAAGGAGCCTTTTGCCTCACCTAGTGTCCGTTATTTGCAATTACATCCTCAGGAGGACCATACATCCAGATCATAAGGACAGTGTGCAAATGAGCCAGTGGATTCAGTCCAGCTGGCTTATACTAATGTTGTTGGGGTAGTGTTGAAGGTCTGTGTATTGTCCTGCAAACATGGTTAGCGTGCGTATGTGTGTGTGTGTGTGTTTAATAGCATTGTGTCGCAGTGTGCCCTTGTTTTGTTATGGCAAATTTATTTAATCAGTCTAAATAATTAGGCAATATGCAGATAGACGTTTTCATTTACTTGCTCTCTTGAGATTGGTGTTTCCTAACCTGGACATTGATTTCATTATCTACTTCTCAATGACCTCCACTTGCTACTTAGTACAGTGAACGGAAAGGATAGGAAACCATTATTAAATTGATTCATGTGTTGTTTTCAGTTAATACGAAGGACGCGATCATAGACGCGTAAACAGATTGTTGGAGAACGTTCATCAATTGCAGACCTTGAGGTTTTCGGTTTGGCAGATGTTGCTTCATTCGACCCTCGAATAAAACAAAGAGATGCAGTATATACGTGTGATAGGAATGCATTCTTTTTTATGCAAGTAGTATATGCATAAAGACCTAATAACAAAGAAATAGCCATCTGTCTATGTCAGTAAAACTCTAATTTCAGCTCTCTGAATGAATTATACTGCAGATTGAGAGTAAAACTACTTGATGCGGCTTTCTTTGTGATAAGTGCCAAGCAAAACTCTAAATCAATTTATGGATTTGTAAACAGTTCCTTGACTACTTTCAGTCTTGTTGATTTTTCTGCTTTTATTATATGACATTATGCATCTGTGTGGATTTATTTATTTATTTATTTTGTGCTTGTTGAATTTGCCCTTCACGCTAACACTCTGTGCTCTTTTCTGTTTTTAGAGAGGGGAGTAGTGGATTGTTTCCTATAAAGAATATTTTTCTGGCACTCTTACTCCCATTCAATAGCAGGAGACATTTTCATCCCTCCCTTTTCAAGACAAGATAACAAGACGTCAAGATAACAGGATGTCAAGATAAGCTCAAAAAAATATGAAAGGCTTCATTTGTGCTTTTTCCCTTGCAGTCACTCATTTTAACTTTTGCTAAAAATAATAGTAATAAAATGTATATGTGGGTCAAAGCCAAAAGAAACAGGGGTTTCAAGCATCAAAACAAAGTGTAACACACACAGCTTTTCATTCAGTGTTTATTCAATTATTTATTTAAATAATGTCAGTCCTTTTTACAATGTGAATCATTTTCTGACATATGGATCACGGATGATTCACAAAATACTATTTATTTGTCATTAAATCTGCATTAGTCACTATCCATAAAACCACAATCCTGTAAACAAGTTTGAATAAATATAATAAAAGCCCTTATTTATTTTCATAAGAACATGTACTGGTTATGCTTTATATTAAGGTGTTTTGTTACAATTTGTTAGTATTCATATAAATACTGAGTAGTATTAATTAATTGTATGTATTTACTATAGGCTAGGGTTACAATGCAGGTTAGGTTTAGAGTTAGTTTCATGTAATTAAGCATTGTAATTACTATATTAATTAATATAACCTTAAAATAACTTTCAAAATAAAGTGGTACTATCTGTTGTTTTATTTCTACATAGATACTTTTGTTATCTTAATTCAGGGGTGTCCAAACTTTGTCCTGAAGGGCCGTTGTCCTGGACAGTTTTAGCTCCAACACACCTAAACCAGCTAATCAAGTTCCTACTAGATATACTAGAAACTTCCAGGCAGGTGTGTTGAAGCAAGTTGGAGATAAACTCAGCAGGACACTGGCCCTCCAGGACTGAGTTTGGACACCCGTGTCTTAATTGAAGATGGAACATTTAAAGCTATATTTTGACTTTTTTTAAATTTCTTTTTTAATAAAAATGACTTGAAACATTCAAATGAATCAATTTGCTGCATTAAATATGCCTTTTATACATAATATCACATGTGTACATTTAAACATCTTGCTTTTGCCAAAAATATCACTTCCAAAATTTAACTCGACTTATTTATTTTTTTTCATTTTCAGATTATAATAAGGGGGGACATGGTGGCTCAGTGGTTAGCGCTGTCACCTCACAGAAAGAATGTCGCTGGTTTGACTCCAGGCTGGGTCAGTTGGCATTTCTGTGAGGAGTTTGCATGCTCTCCTCATGTTCCCCCAGTTTCCTCCACAGTCCAAAGACAAGCGCTATAGGTGAATTGAATAAACTAAATTGGCCATGGTCAACCCCTTATTAATAAAGGGACTAAGCCGAAAAGAGAATAAATGAATGAATGAATGAGAGAAATTGGCCATAGTGTATGGATGATACCCAGTATTGGGTTGCAGCTGGAAGGGCATCTGCTGTGTAAAACATGCTAGTTAAGTTGGCTGTTCATTCCATTGTGGCAACCCCCTATGAATAAAGGGACTAAGCCAAAGGAAAATTAATAAATGAATGAATGATTATCATAAGACTATCCTAATCCATGCAAGGTTATACATTACATTTCACTTGAGTTTTCGCTGACACATTTGTTGATTTGTTAGTCAGACGGCATTTCCGCTTTGATTTTTAATTTTGAACTTCTCATATCCGACTCTGTAGCGTCTCCGCAGTAGAATATTGAATCAGGAGAGTTATTCCTTGAGCATTCACTCCTGAACTGGAGATATGTTATCTTAAAACGTTTCGCTCTTGTCTTGACATTTTAATCGTTCTCATATGGTTTCATTTTGCACTTCTTCATTTTTCACTAAAAATTGCAGGTGGCTTCCTCTTCATCTCCTCCTTGACAATTCAAGATACTGAAAAGACCCCCCCCCCCCTCCCCATGCACCTTTTTAACGTATGCGTTTTAAACAAATCCACAGCAGCCGTAATGCTATTTACAGCCCAGATCCTTTGATAAAGAGATATAGCGCAACAATTCTGCAACATTGTCTTGAGAAAGCAATTCCTCAGGACGTCACAACAATTCCTAGTCTCATTTTTCACAACCGGACAGAAAAAAGGGAGAGCGAGAAAGAGAGAGAGGGAATCTGAGAGAGGTTGAGAGATGATGGCACGCATTATAACCCCTCCTCTTGATCTACTCCAAAAAGATATATTCACAGATCTATCCATTTGTTTGTGGCTGAGGAGAGTTGTGGGCTGAATATGAATGGATTAAGCGGAGTCTTTCATTATCTTTTAGTCTTGATTCATCATCTTCTTTTGGTAGAGGTAGTAAAGTTGCTGTCTTTTTGCAGTTAGTCAACGTTTTAGTAGCAACTCTGGTTGCAAGTGGAGATGACTTAAAATGAAGATACTTCATGAGACTAAACTTTTGACTTACAATATTTTTTTAAAAATTCATAAATGAGTGGTTTTCTGTATCTTGTGATTTCATTTTTTTTTTTTCCCTATTTATTTATGGCTTTGAATCACCTTATGGAACCTTCATCTCTCTTTCAACAACTTTTAATCTTGAGAAGTTCAAAAAAAAGTTTGCTTTTTTACAAATGTTTTTCTCTATATGTTATGTCTTAGACATTGTATTATTTAAAGCTACTAAAATGTCAATAAAAGTCACTTTGTTAAACCGTAGAGTTGAATTTTCAAAATTAAAAGTCGACAGAGCAGAAATCAAGGTTCCCTAATGCAATTCATAACCATAAATATATGGATAACGTTTGTGCATCACAAAATATGGAATCTATCAGTGAACAGATATTTTTAGTGTATTTGAGTATATGGTTACATCTGAATTTAATTTTATCATGATAAAACAGTTGTATGTATGTTTTTGACTCTTCAAAGGCATATAAACACCATTATATGTTTGCAGATTTTTTTTACATGATTTTTATTGTCTGTTACCAAAGTCCCTATGTCAGATTTCTTTTTTTTCTTTTCCTTTTTTTTTTCTCAATTAAAATCTTGACTTGTCATGGGTAACAAATGTGCCATACTACATGTTCCTTCACGATCAGTCATCCCGTGATGTCTACAATGAGCGTTTAATTCCCAAAGCAGTCACAATTGCTATAATATTTCTTATCTCATTTTCTATTATTATTTTTTAAAATTTCAATCTCAAACACAGATGCTTGCAGACAACTAATAACTACATTGTTTAGAGCATTCTTTACGACATGGATAGGATCAAACTTATGATTCCTTTTTAATAATAAAATATAAAATTGTTTAAAACCTTAATATCTTAGAAAAGGTTAAAGTTTGCATAACCAATGATTGATCTTATCAACCCATTACACAACAATAAGTAAATATGCAGCCTATTTTTTTTTATTACCTGCACAGCAAAAGAATCAGCTTACATTTAACTAAATTTGAGTTTAACTTAACACTCCTTGGGTGTACATATGACTCCCTCCATTTTGGAGTTAAAATAACACTTTCTAAAGTGTGAAATTTGTTCATTACTCAGTTCATTTTAACACAATAAGAGTTTACTCTTACATCAAACTGCAGTGTGTGTTACTCTTCAAAGTGTCAATATATTAAATTTGTACATTACTCACTTCATTTAATAACAAATGCATCTAAATGGGTTACGCATGTGTATATAAGCTAATGAGTGCATTAGTACACTGCTTCTGATGAGAATTAATTTATTATATTTATATAATATTATATTTATACTATATTTATAAGTTATTATATCATCAAGACTCCTAAAACATACTGGTTTGATCACTGTTTGTCCGAAAGAACCAGTTTGAGTAATAAAAAACTGGACTTCGCATCACTAGTGGGAAATACTCTGCATAATGGGGTGAAAGTTTAGCTCTGAAAAACAAAACCTCTTAAATATAAACTCTTTCACCCTTATGGATTAAAATGTACTCTGGTTTTAACTCTAAACAACACCAAAAAAATCACACTATTTAACACTGGAATTTTTGCTGTGTGACCAGCACATTAACGGCAGCACCCATTGATATAACCAAGAAATTATGTGCTCCTATTGCTCAGTGTCACCCATGAGACCGAATTCGTCGTGAAGTACGAGAAAAAATTAGACATGCTAGACTTTCTGTGATGGTGTCGTGAGGCGTCGCAGGCATGATATCAGTTATCGTGAACTATGCCACATTACACGAGAGAAACAATTGAATCTTGTCACAATGCCCATTTGTTGTTTACGACTCCCAACGACACCCTATATCAAGAAAATTGTGCTGAAATCATAACAAATTTGTGTGATCTGACTGGGGCTTTAGTTGTTGTTGAAAATGTGCAGTACGTGCAATGGTCTTTGTTTTGGTCTGAATAACTCCGCCCACTGCCAGTTTACCCAATTGTATTTCAGCACCCCAGTTTGCCTTGGGACAAACAACATTGTACTTAATTTGAGTAATTTCAGCCATGAAGTGACCTCTGGAGGACAGTATAGCAGTCTCCAAAACAAGATGCGGAGTTCATATGAGGCAGTTTTTTAATGAGCAAATAATACAAATACTACAAATGCAAACTTCAGCTGAGCAGCTTGGATTTAAGGCTTGATCAGGGATACCTTTTGGTGTCGTCAATCTGACAACCTGTGTTTGCATGAAGTAGATGGAAGTGGAGGCCACGTGAGAAAAACCCACTCCAGTATTTTGAATTTGGACTGCAATATCTAATTCAACCACTGGGTGTCAACTCTACGTTCAGCATCTTTAAATCACACTCTTTCTGCACGCTATCATTTACAAATATTTTTTTTCAAGTCAACACCTAAACGCACTCACTCTCAGGTGATTCAATACCTTCAATTAGTTTTTTCTTTCCATTGAACACAAAAGTAGATATTTAGAATGAAGTTTAACCATTGACTTTCTTAGTAAGTAAAAAGCAAATACTATGGAAGTCAATGGTTATAGGTTTTTAGCTTTCTTCAAAATGATATCTTGTTTTAAGGGGACAAAGAATTAGAAAGGCCTCAAGCTAGTAAAAGGGTGCATAAATAATGACAGAGTTTAAATTTTTTTTGGGTGAACTATCCCTTTAATTTCAGTTAGTGATCCCCCTCACAACACATCAGTTTGAATAGGCATGGCAGATTGTTGACTCCTATTGTAGACCACTATTATTGGATATATACTATGTATGTATGCATGTATGTATGTATGTACAGTATGTATGTTTGTATGCATGTTATGTATGCATGTATGTGTTGTATGTATGCATGTATGCATGTATGTATGCATGTATGCATGTACTGTAAATGTAAACTCCAACACCGGATAGTTGTGTGCCACCCAATGTAAATCTCTGCATGTCTATTTGGCATCCTGGATTGTTGTGAACCAGGGGGCAGAGCTAAACAGGCAGTGATGTAGTTTAAGCCACTCTATTACCATAAAGTGGCATGTTTTTTGCATAATGACTTCAAGATGAGCTGTTTTAGGCTAATGTCAATGTTTAGAATTCTGAAATGTACAGGATGTTTTTTATATGACCTGTTAGACTGTATGCAAAAATAAAATGTAAGAGATCAAGGGCATTTACAGTTGATTTCTCAGTAGATATGCCCTGCAGTATGTGAATGGGAGAATAAAACAAAGAAAACACTGTTTTCTGCATTAGTCTAGACAGAGTCTGTGATCTATAATTTTTCTCTTTTATATCTGCTTTGTTTTTGAACATGCCTTTTATAGCTAAAGCAGTTAACCAAGGCTTCTGGATATGTCTGAGATGTTGCAGAGGTCTGTGATGTGTAGCTCAGTGCTTGTCTGAGCATCCGGCTGTGC
Organism: Danio albolineatus; assembly: GCA_903798035.1. Taxonomy (NCBI): domain Eukaryota; kingdom Metazoa; phylum Chordata; class Actinopteri; order Cypriniformes; family Danionidae; genus Danio; species Danio albolineatus. Next base: position 117,115 of record CAIGQQ010038153.1, read on the forward strand.
TGTCTTTTATAAAAGGAAGTGTCACGTTCCCTTGATGTGCATCTAAGACATGTTGATGTAACCGGGACAAAGGAGTGCTCAAAGAGGATGGCCATATTCCCATACCAAATATAAATGTCTTTCTTTTTGAATGCTTTGGCCTAAAACTCCCATGACGGTTGGTCAAAAGATATTTGTTTTCCGAGTCATTATGATGGATCTGTGGACACTTTTTTTTTTGTCTTCCTGTCCATCACTACTCATGCTTCATGGTAACTTATGGGAAATTACATATAATGGGTTGAGCGCAGACTAATACTGTACACAGAAACACATTTAAAATGCTATGTTTAAATGCTAAACAGATTCATGTATATTATTTTGTCAGATGAATGTGGCACTTGACAGTATTTTTTGTTGATTTTGATTTTAGTTATTGATTATGTTCAGATTCGTTTTTTATACTAAAAGCTACTGCTTGTCACTTTGGAACCGTCCCTGATTTAGATTTAAATGTAGAAATGTTCAGCTCTCTTGAATACCTCTAGTCATTATTGAACAGTGTGTCAGACTTGCTGAGATTTTAATAGACATTTTGTCTTTGCTGAACTCCATTAAAACTTTAGCACAAGAATGTGAAGATATGACAAGTGACTGAAATGCAGCGATTCAGTGTTTCGGACATGAGCCTTGGTCAAAGGAACATTTTCACCAAGAGGGGGGAAAAAAATCCTCTTTTATAAAAAGTTTCTAGACGTCTCTACAACCTTAGGTCAGAGAAAGTTTTGCTGAGTATGACAAAATTCAAGAGAGAATAGGAGGTTAGCTGTTATGTCATTGTCAGTCAAGTGAAAATATCTGTGTGCTGTGGTTTGGAAGGAAGAATCCTGAAACACTAGTTTAACCCTCTTGGTTGTGACAAACCCAACGTTTTCTTCAAATGCTGTTTTGAAGGTTTTTGGAATTTGTTATAAGAAAACGACCTTGTTCGAGCCTAGCATCTGCAGTCCTCTACAAATACAGAAATATTAGAAAAAAGCTTTGCAGTTATTTGAATGTTATTGGACCTGCGTAAATGTTATTTTGAAATAGACTTATAGCAAACATTTGTCATTCTAAGAATATGAGCTTACATTTTAGACCAACTGCTGATTTACTGGTCAGTCTGAATGCACATCACACAGCTAATGAGTGCTTGACTAGTTATCAAGTTTGCATCAATTTTTTTATGTAAATCCCCTCCCTTTTAGTAGTTTTGCCTATAGCTTCTTGAAATTATGATCTAATTGACTCAAACTATTAGAGATTTTTTTTTTCATATTGCTTTTATGCTGCCCTATACAATTTTAGGTTCCAAAAATTGGCAATTTAACAGCTAGACTATATAAGAACTATTTGTGGTTCCCCAGTGAATGCCGCTATCCTTAATTTGATGAACATTTTAGATTTTTCTTTGTGCAGTGGAACATTTCCCGCTGATAAAAATAGGTTTAAAAGTTTTTTTTTTTTTTTGTTCAAATAACCTTTTAAAAACCTTTTTTTCTTAGCGAAAATAACATCTTACCTAATATTTTTTTTTTTTTTTTTTTTTTTTTTTTTTTTTTTTAAATGTGGAATGGAATGGTTCCATGTAAAAGTTTCTTTATATAACACATGCCAGTAAACTTTTGGTCCCACTTTATATTAAGAGGCCTTAATTACTCTGTACTTGCATCAGAAAATAAGTACAATGTACTTATTGTGTTCATATAGTATTGCACAATATTTCTGATGCTCGTCAAGTGGGATATGGGTAAGGTTAGGGACAGATCTGGGGCTATGGGTTGGTTTAAGGTTGGATTAAAGTAAGGGAGTCGACAGTATAATTATAAATGTAATTACAGAAATGAATTACTGATGTAATTGCAGGCATGTAATTTTGAAAATATCTGTGTAAAAACATGTATGCACATAATCAGTGCATTGTACTGAATAATTAATTTAATTAGTAAGTTTATAGTAATTAAGGCCACTTAATATAAAGTGGGAACAACTTTATTATTATTATTGAAGGTTGTGTGCTTTGTTGGATTATTTGCATATAAGATTTTTCCTCATTCTGCCCACAACTCAGTCAGAACAGACCTATGACCCACCCGTTCACAGTCATTGATCTTGAACACAGCTTCTAAAGTTAAGATTGATGACTGATCATAAACCCTGCATAAGCTGATTGCTTTTTTCTTAAGAAAACAAGATTAAACATGACACCTTAAAAGTAAGCCCTTTGGAACTATGCATGTCTGATTATTAATACTCTTTCCATTAACAGAGTAGCCTAAAGATGCAATATCCCCCCCAATAAACGCTTTAATCCCCAATTGTGTTTCCAAGCAGAAAGTTTGAAATCTGTGAAAGATTAAGAAATCCAACGCGAAGGTGCTGAAACTTGAACATCGGTGCGAGCATGTCAGGTTCATGCGAGCGTCAAGGAAGAAACCCCCCTATAAATCTATTGGTGGTGGACTCCAATGCTCTGCTCACGAGGCTGCAGTTCTATTTGGGAAGTTGGCAGCTCGAGGCAGAGGGGCTTTACTCTCGCGACTCTGGAATTATGAACAGCGCTGGTCCGACCAGCATCTTGTTTTGAACATTATTCCCACTGATCTGAGACCATGGAGTTCGGAACCCGCATTTTCATCGCATTCCTCGTTTCCCAGGTAGGCGCGAGAGGTTTCATTCCGTTCTGTTTATGCATATATCGCTTGTTGTCAGATTTATTTTGCATGAATTTAGTGCCGGGAAAAAATGTGAAATTAGTCATTTGAGAGAGCAGAGCACGTTTTTACAAACTCGTTATGCAGAGAGTTGCGCTGAGGTAATACTTGCATCTGTTATCCACGGCACACAGAGTAGAATTCAGTATTATGAAATATGCTATTCTTTCATTGCTGTTTATTAATGATAATAATAGTACTGTTTATAATGCATTGAACGTTACGGTTAGATGTTTACTCCTGTCCGTTCGCGTGCATCAGTCTAATGCACTGCCTGGGGTTCAGATGGAAATCACGAGCAAACTCAGTCTCAGATCGCATCTATATTCCGCTCAGCTCTGAAGTTGAGCGCTCCTTTGGCTCCCTTCATCAGGAGACATTCACACGACGGGCTGACTCACGGAGCCCTTCTCCATTCACTAAAGACAGTAAATGAGCGAACAAACCATTCAAGTCTCAAACGGTTCATGAATCACGTCTAGTCATTCGAGAACGCTAAAACTTGTCATATAAACCATTAACGAATGAACGGTTAATATTCTCTGCTTATTTAAGAGAGCTTCAATCCAAATCAACAAGATAAACGAATAGCATTCAAACAAATAAAACAAGAGATTAACGACCAAATACCACTTTCGAACCATGTAAAGAGACGCGAATACTAATAAATAACACAATAAGTGTTTTACCGCATATTTGCTTTATCGTTTGTCATTTTAGGAGATGAAATAAAACGAAACGAATCTGAAAAACTAAATTATATTTCAATGTAGCGAGTCGTGTGTGTGAAGGAGAACCGCTTACCTCAAACAACTGGATTCAAATAGTGGAGTCAATTCCACGTGTAAAGAAACGGATCGATTCAGTTTAAGGTGGATGTTGTGATGAACATTCAGGCTGGTCGTTTGCAGGTAGATCGTATTGGACCTGCAACAAACTATTATCCTTCATAAAGTACAAGTTTATCGTGTTTCATCAACCTACACTCTTAAAATGTTCTGTAATTGAATTGAAAACCCTTTACCAATCATGGAACCTTTCAGCTGCATAAAAGGATATTTAGTATGTTCTTTCCATTAAGATAAAATTATTACTGAAGACTGAATTGTTATTTAGGGATCCAAAATAGTTCAAAATCCTTTTGGAATCTTTAAGATTGCACTGAGACATTGTATCTGACTAACCAGCTCCTGCCAGTACTAACCAGAGATCAGCTTACATTAACTTACTCAGCTACATTTTGTTAAGTTTGGCTTTAATTTGAGCATTTTGTCGTACCCATATCAAAGTGATTATAGAATTTAGATCCGCCGTTACATCAGGCTACTTGAGGCTTTTCGTTCTAATGGACCCTTTGGTTAATATTGTTAATAATGCACATGCATTACAGTAGTTTGTGGTATAGTCGGTTTGGGATTGAAGAAGACATTGTTATGGCATCCTGCATTTGAAATGTTGATGGATCATTTGTAAGCTACTGCTCAACACTTAATACTGGATAATGAACAAAAGGTGCTGTGGCAGTTCTTCCTCTTTCAGATTAAATGATTTTATTTTCACCATGATTTATTATACTCAGATGTTTTAAATGTGTCCCTTTTAAGATGACATGCACGATTTGTTCTAGATAAAATGTTATTAGTTTAAGATTATCTATAACTTTGCATGCCCTCAGCATGTGCTGCATTCTTTATTCGCTATTACATTTCCAAAACATCTTTACTGTTGTTTACCTCAGACAAACCCCCATGCTTTGTGCGCAGGTTAAAAAAAGATACTCTATTCTCGAGAACTTCAAGAGACCTATCATCATGCACTTATTATAAATACTTATTAGGCATTAGTCACATTTCAGCTCTTCTCGGATGCTTCATTGAGCTCTTACTTCTTAGACTGTGAATCATCGCAGTGCTGTGAATCTTCAGAGAGCCCGCACTTTCTGTTTAACAATTCATTGTTACTAATGTGTCGTCTCCTTTTGGGGCTCACCTATGTAACAAACCACTTCAAATAGATTATAGCGTCATATAATGCTCTTAGTATGGTCGTCTCACCCTCGCTATCTACCTGGCCAGTGTTGCAAAATCCCTTTTTTCCTCTTTGGCTCTGTGTGTGATCAAGTGAGAAGGATCTTATTTATAGTCATGCAGGTAGGGCGGCAAGTTTCCCTTGCGTATCGGAGCCTGTGAATTCCCCTCCTCTATAAATCCCTGTTTCCAAAATGAAACGTTAAGCAGTCGCGAGCCGCTGCAATGATTCAGAATAAGTGCAGTGTACCTGTGAGGTGCACAAATTTATCTTTTGCGCACTCTCCCCCATTGCTTTTGTGTTTTATTTTATTTACTTATCTATTTACCCAGTTTCCCCCAGCATGGCGTTGGGAAATGGAAAAGTATAGAGAGAGAAATGGAAGGGAAAATAATTTCCTTTACTTGCTGTAAGATCCCTAAGTAGCGAGGATTCTTTGGGATGGAACATTCGGTCCAATATCTCAGGTAATAGATAAGTCGCTGTGGCCATTTAAAGTTTAGATGTTGTTTTCTCCGTGATGCACATATTGGCTTTAAATCTTGTATAGGCCACACTTAACGCTTTTGAATTGCCATTTGCATCACTTTCCCCCTTGACGACCTTGTGGTGAGGCACGGACAGTGAGCATTTGATGACTTCGCTGCCACTTATGTGTTACTCTTGTGATTCATCAGACTTAATGAGAGAAAGAAGTGTTGCTTTAGGCTGGTGTCATTTCTATTTATTGCAAGGGTAACAGGTGCACATTGCTCCAGCCAGGGCATAATGCACTAACACACACACACAATCGCACTTCCCCTTTAGTCGCAAAGCCTAAAGGCAGTCATGCAGAAGGGCTGGCTTCAGCTGTGTCCACTCTCTGTGTCTAGGGTGCTCATCACCAGTAACAGAGTGCATGTGTGTATATATAGTATCCCTCTAAAGTAGATGGTGAAGTTTGGTAGCAACCACTGTTGCTTCAGAATATTACCTCAAATTTGCTTTTCCGATTAGCAATATCAAAACGCAAAGCACTTTATATATTAAAGAGGTTTCCATTTACTCTCTTGGGATCCTCTGCATTATGTTAGCATTACTTTAAATCCATTATGCCTCAGTTCCATTGTATGGTTTTCTGACCAAGGAGGACTAGGTTAGGTTGAATTATTTTAAAATATAACCCCTGATTCATTCTAGTAGTGGATAAAAAGACAATAAAAGTACTTTTGTTCTGTTTAAGTAGTTCTCCTTAATTCCTTTTATAACAACTCATAATTTTTTTTTTTTACTTTAACAAATCAAATCATATCTTGTTTATGTTTTCAGACAATCTTCTTATGCCATAGTGTCTTATTTCTAGGGATGACCTTCGATGCTTGCTTACTTTATGTAAAGTGTTGTAAATTATGGGTGTTTTCCATTTCGTTCATTCATTTTCTTGTCGGCTTAGTCCCTTTATTAATCCGGGGTCACCACAGCGGAATGATCCGTCAACTTATCCAGCATTTGTTTTACGCAACGGATGCCCTTCCAGCCGCAACCCATCTCTGGGAAACATCCATACATTCTCATTCACTCACATACACTACGGACAATTTAGCTTACCCAATTCACTTGTACCGCATATCTTTGGACTGTGGGGGAAACCGGAGCACCCAGAGGAAACCCACGCAACCATGGGGAGAACATGCAAACTCCACACAGAAATGCCAAGTGAGCCAGTCGAGGCTCGAACCAGCGACCTTCTTGCTGTGAGGCAAACGTGCTACTCACTACGCCACCGTGGCGCCTGTTTTCCATTTATTTAAACTTTTTAATTTTTTATACCATGGCCTTTGGGGGTGCCCACTGTTTTTCTAACCTGGGGGAGTCCCTTGCCACAATGATGTAGGCTATTAAACACACAGGATCACTCTGGTGAAACGACATAATCGCGATTCGAAAATGAAAGAAACACCACTGAAAGGGGTTCCGTTTTGTCAAGTTCGCCCTGCTTTCAGCTCAATTGTGCAAGATGTTTACAGCAATGTCACTGTGTTTAAAAAAGAATATTGTATTGGCTAACTGTATGAAGCAAATAAAACGAAACACAACGTCACATCTTTGTTTCGGAAAATGATTAAGCAGTGTCTTAACGTCCATATGAAAGCATCTGGCTGTCAGTCTTTGACATGACTGGACTTTGCTTCTCAGCACCCAAACACCTTGGTGATGATGACAAGAATAGCATGTGTAGTTATCTTTTTTTTAAGTGGGGTGTAAATCACCGTTATGCATGAATGAATGATGTTTTTGCACTTTTACACGGTCAACGATCACATTACACAGTAGTGAAACCGCATGTCAAAACGTTCAGCTCAATTCACGTTTATTTCTATAGCACTTTTACAATGTAGATTGTGTCTTAACATAGAAGTTCTAGTAAAGTTCAGATTTCAGAGTTGAAAGTCATTTTAGTTAAGTTCAGTGTGGTTTAAATTTCACTGCTGAAAGTTCAAACACTGAAGAGCAAATCCATCGATGCCCAGCTCCACAAGTCCCAATCCAAGCAAGTTAGTGGCGAGGAAAAAAAAACTTCATCAGTTGACTAAATGAAGGGAAAAAAAAAGCCTTGAGAGAAACCAGGCTCTGTTGGGCATGATCAATTTCTTCTAGCCAAACTTTCGGTGTGGAACTGCAGTCTAGGGGCTGGAGAAGCTGGACGTCCATCATGGAGAACTGCAGGTGTGAGTACTGTAGGTCACCGGCGGATGATCCGGTTGGCCCACAGGATCAATGCAGGGACTCGTTTATCAGTGTGGTTTTTCAGGAATCGGTCTCATGCAGTCCATCCTCCATGACCACCACAGCATCAGCTCAGGTTACAGCCTGGTCCAGGATTATGGATTCCTTGACATAATTTCTTCACAGGTCTTTGATTGCATCAGTGGCGCTGCATAATTTTTAGGGGCCTGGGGATGAGTATCCCCAGATTGAAATAGAGAATAAAGAAAATAATTAGTGTAGCTGCTGTTCATAGTGTACTTAAACATGATGCAATAGTGAAGTGTTATAAATGAAAATAGTTATATAAACAAACATAGATATACTATAAAATAACACATTGTGAATATTTTTGAGACCCCCCAAAATTTCATGTACTGTATACAATGTTATGTACTGTAGTTACTACCACCACTAGCAGGGATTAACAGCTAATGCTAACTTTACCTCCTGGTCCACTTAATGCCCTTAGGTGACCTCGCGCTAAAGCACAGAGAGAATTTGGGAGGTCTGCTTTCTATTTAACCTTCCAAAGAGACTCGACTGCGACTTGTACTTTCATCTTTGAAGTGCGCCATTAGGAAGAAGCTTGTCTTACTACAGTGAGAAATCTTGATTAATTCGCACACTAGCTGTTGAGCACAATACGGTAAATGAAGGTCTGGTAATGATGGAGATAATGAGAGCACCCAGTCATTAGCACTGCAGTGGATCTGAATGCATCGCTCGCCATCTCGACCCTCCTTTGTACTCGCTAGCCATCCTCTACCAAGGTCACTGCTTTTGCTGCATAGGTTAGGTTTGATTTTTGTCTTAATTGCATAAATCCTTCATGGCAGATATGTTTTGCGTGTATGTGGGTTATAGCTGATGGTGAAGAACAGGTGATTACACAACGCTCCTGATGGTCATGTCTGTTGTCTAGAGTCTGAAAGGTCAAAATCTGCTGACCTACATCATCGCTCTTGGCTTCAAAGTGGGAGCACGGCGATTGTAAGAGATTTATTCTAAGGGTACAAATTTGCGTGTTTGTACTTGAATGTTGCTAGTGTATTGCGGAGTAGGCACTGAAGTCAAAAGCCTTGGGTAATGTAAAGATATACTGCATATTAGCAGAAAGATTTTTGCATTTTGGGTCTTAAAAGCAGGAGGAGACAGCTTTAGAATTCATATCATCTGTTTCCAATGCTTTTTAGACTCTCAACTCACTAACTGCTCATGAATACTCACTTACATACTGATAAATACACTATCCTTCTGAACCCATTTCTACATCTCATTTCCTGCATCGCTTCTTCCTCTTTGGTGGTAACGCCTCTAAATAAATGTTTCTAAACCGGGATATCAATGTAATTCCATATAAGAACCAATTTTATGTTAACTATTTTTACCTGTGTGATGAACAAAATGATTAGAACTTGATTAGAAAGAACAATATAATGTTTCTTTGGTTACTCATTTGATTAGATTTATGCGACAGTGGTGACAATAGCTGCGTCCCAAATGACACACTATACACTATGCACTATGTACTTATGCACTAACACACTCAACAGCATAGTATGTAGTATTGTCCCAAATGCAACACTAATGGCTTTTTTACTAAGCGGAAGTTCAAACCGTTTCCCAGATGACGTTTGACGGTTGCCAAATTAGTGAAATAAATGACCAAAATACCAAATAATGTCTGGCATGAGTATAACCGCATTCACCGTCAGGAGGCGCTATAATCACTCTTGTAGGAGAATTTTGCTTTCACAGTCCAAAATAAAGTAATTCAACATGTGCGCCTGATGGCTCCGCCCTTTCCGTTACGTGAGCAAAGCTGCGGTCGTTGAGTGTGTGAAGTGTCCATCAGTCCACACTTCTGTTTAGCGGTCGAATGAGTGCCTCATCCGAGTAATTAAAGTGCACTTACTATTTGTAGAGTTTTCGGTGTGAACGCACTACTTACGCTATTTATACTTCAAAATGGTGTAGAATAGTGCACAAGTATGCGATTTGGGACGCAGCTAAGGCTTACAAGTGCATGTTCTTGAAAATGATAATGCTAACTTAAACAAAAGGACTACATACTGTTACTGTTTACTTATTGATACAAGCTGGGTTTCCATCCCAATATGAAGTAAATCTTTTCAAAAAATCCCACATGCAAATTAGATGCGAGTCCATTGATGGGCTCACTGTAGTATTTGTAACCTAGCAACCAACATTAAAAAGTGTAGTACAGTAAATAGTGTCACTAGGTCAGATTTTATTTGACATTTGTTTCTATCTTCCATTATTTGGCATAAATTTTTTTTTGCAGAAGTCCAAAACCACCGTAAGCAAGTGTAAAAACGTTTTAAAAAACAATTTTTATTCAAAATTTGGCATTTCTATTACTAATTTCTCATGCGTTACTTGAAAATCCACATTAACAGTGTAGATGAATGCCTAGCTGTAGTTGGCACTATGTGTGAAACCTTTAAAAATGTGTATTAAGTATATAAACCCTCGAGACTCACTCATTCATTTATTTTCTTTTCGGCTTTGTCCCTTTATTAATCAGGGGTCGCCACAGCAGAATGAACCGCCAACTTATCCAGCAAATGTTTTAAGCAGGGGATGCCCTTCAGGCCACAACCCAACACTGGGGATCACCCATACACTTGCATTCACATACATACACTATGGCCAATTTAGCATTTTCAATTCACCTATATCTTTGAACTTGTGGGGGAAACCAAAAAAACACGGGACAACGGGAAGAACATGTAAACTTCACACAGAAATGCCTACTGACCCAGCTGGGGCTCGAACCAGTGACCTTTTTGCTGTGAGGTGATTGTGCTACCCACTGTGCCACCGGTAAGCCCAATACTAAAGACTTTGTATGGTAAAACTCTCTCAGAAAGGTTGTTTCTTCAATTAACGTACACCACCTCCTGGCCACATTTTTACATTTTATTCAATTTCTGCATCTGCGATCAAATACGGCACAGTTACATGTCAGGTTTGATATCAAATGTCCATCAAATGTCATTGGTTCTTGTGTGCTTCATAGTGAAATGTCATCTCGTGAAGCCATATTTCCTTTGAAAGCCGAGGGTGACCTTTTTACTGACCACCAATTACATTTCATGAAAGAAGTTTTAATTTTAATAAATTTCTCATTTAATACATTAAAAAAAACGTGGAATATTTCATGCTTCTGATACTGATTTTTTTTAAGTGACAATAATATGTCCTAATCATATAATATTTAAAATAAATGATATACACGCATTACATATGTGTGTGTGTCAGAAGAATGAAAGTCATAGATTGTTGACAGATGCCACATAAACAATGGCAAAAATGTTATTCAGAAGCAAAACTGGATATAAATAACAGCAATATGACCTAGTGTTGCTCACTCGAAGACCATATCAGCAATTCTGACTCGTTATGCTGTATCTAACTGATTTAGAGACAGCTGCAATCTGGGGAAGAGGAAGAAAAAAAAGAGAAAGACATCTCACTTGTTCACATTTGCTCCATTTTTGAATGCAAGAGTTGCGTTTGAGTCCCCGCATGTTGATTTAGCAGAAAGAGATCTCACATTGTCAGTCCTCTCTCGCTTCGCAAGGTTCTATCCCTCCCTAGTGTGCTTCTTTCCCTCTTTCCCTGTCTGTTTGCATAGATCATCCCTCCATCAGCTAGATAATTGCGAGGAGAGCCTCAAAAGCCTGGATCTACTAATCCACTTCTCAAACACAACGTGTGGCACGCCAGGCCTCCAGAATGTCCCTGGACTGCCTCTTCCCTCAGAGAGAAGTGGAAATTTTATATTTTATCGCTTTTATTTGCATATTGATTCATAGGCAATTACTCCTGGAATCTTTTCTTTCAGGGTATCTAAAACCACACAGACGGCCTAGCCTGCATTAGCCAATACAAATATAATTGCAGTGACTCATGCTGTAAACATGGACGGCTTTATCTGCGACACTGGATTTCACTAGTTGGAAGCAGTAATTAATTGAATGGTATCTGTGTGGCGTTTTGTCTGACTCCGTGTGTTTGTTGTGCACGATGACCTGCGGTGCTGGAGGCAATATTTGGATTTGTGTCAGAGACATGCACACGTACGCAGATTTCTCAGTGAGCCGTATGTCACGGTAAACATGATACGTGTTTATCTCTAGGTGCGTGTGCGGTGCAATTCCTTGTGTATTGAAGGGGAACCGAAGAATACTAATGGTAGGACTAATGGCAGAGAGGTGTTCGTTTTTGCGTGTGATTTTTGAGAAAGATGCATGTTGTTGGGTATGATTAATGACAGGAACAGAGATAAATGGAAGGTAGAGATCTGATTTGTGGTAAGTAGACAGAATGTGCCCTGCGGTCCCGAGCACCGCTGTTCTGATCTTTCTGCCTTTCATAGTTCATGCTCCATTTCATCCATGTTGCAGGACAAAGTTTTCAAATTTAACCATTGATTTTGTTTTAAAAAATGTTCAACTCATGCATATAATCATGGTGCAAGTCAAACAGGTGTTTTTTTTTTAAACGAAGCTTTAAAGGGGTGGTCCACTACGATATCATATTTTAAACTTAAGTTGATGTGTAATGTAGCTGTGTGTACATAAACAACATCTCTGAATGTACGACACTTAAAGTTCAATGCAAAGTGAGACATTGGCTATTACAGAGTTAGCTTAGCAAAGCCTACAGCAAACACAGTTTGGGGACTACAAAACGATACATCTGGGTAATGATGTCATAAACCCATCAGGTTACACGCATCCCATGCAGCAAAGGGGCGTGGCTGGAAGCACTGTGATGTTATAGCAGAGAAAGCTAACATGCTGTTCAAATGCTGCTATTTCCACAGAGCTTCTTTTGTGTCTGTATTTGGGCTTCCAAAGGACAAGACATAAAGACAAAAGTGCTTACTGTTTTATTTTAAGTATGTCTCAGATAATTCTTAAAAACATATAGCTAGCATTTGAGAAAGGTCATTTGCAGTATTTACACAGCAGAGACAAAGCATGTACTAGTAGAGGTGTGATGCTGCCATTATGTTAGCTGACCAATCAGAGCCTCTTAAGCCAGGCTTTCGGAGGAACTAGGAAATATGACAGTCATTTTCATGTTAGCTGAGTAGCTGTATATAATTAAAGTAAGATGTAGAAAATCATGTTATTTTTTCATATAAGTGAAGCATGAGCACACATCGCTTTGCACCCCTTAAACCCAACCAAGTCTTAAAAATACACTCTGGACCACCCCTTTGAAAGCCATTGACACATTTATAGTATACATTTATCTGGTTATTAATCATACCTGTCAACATTGGGATGTAAAAATATGAGATTACTCACTTCAGCTTCTGTACACGCAATTTGAAGAGAAGCTAATCTACGACATTTTTCATCTTTATACAGAGCACGTCTGTCAATCAGTATTGATGATGATTCAGTGGTTACATATGAAGGGCGACAATCAATGCAAAGCTTTACTGGAAAGGAAGTAAATGTGGCCCTTTTTATATTAATTTCAACTTGCTTTCAAGCCAAAATAAAGCGAAAGCATAATTCTCTTGAACAGCTCTTGCAGTTACATCACATTTGAGATCGTCTCTTAAAAGCTGCTATACTTTTCATAGAAAGATTAAAAACATGGGAGAAATACAGGGAAAAACTTAAACGGAATAGACGGGATAGAATGGTAAAATATGGGAGAGTCCCGGCAATGCGAGGGTTGACGGGTATGATTATTTGCTCTGCAATATTTTGACTTGATGTAAGCAACTTTTTACTTTGTACATGTAATTGAAATGTTGTAGAGATGCCTGATTTTTTAAAAACCAATATCTACATTAACAACTTTTGTTTGATGAATTTGACCTTGTGCTAATATGAACGCTTTTTAAAATCATCCAGTTTACATGTCACAAACTGCAAACTCTACTTGATCAGCTGATATGCACAAACTGCACAAACATAGAGCTTCCCGCTGATTCAAGATCCTAAAAATCACTCATAATTTTTGTGTATTTTGGGAGACGAGAGGCATTTGAAGCTTTGTGCTGTTCTGCCTGCATTCATCAAATGGTAACACAATGGTTTCACACAGTTTTTGGTACTGTGTGTTTTTATATCCTCTAGCTAAACACAGTCTGACTTTTAAATCACGTCTTGAGACAACTTGTTTCTTTTCCATCTAGCTGAACGCGTCTTATGTTGACTCCCAAGCTAACGGGAACCTTCTCAGAACTTTATGTACAAAAAAGTTTGTAATGTGAGCAAGTAACATTAATAATATAATGCTTTTGGAACATTCTTACAAAGTTGATAGAAAAAAACATTCTTAGAACTTCAGTATAATGTGAGTGTAATGTTCTAATAACATTTTAAATAACATTCTGAGAACATTAACATAATATAAGACTGAGAAGTTATGAAAACTTTTTGAGTAATGTTATCAGTAAGCTCAAACATTGTCTAAAAAACTTCTAAGACCATTAATGAATAATGTTATGTAACTTAATGGGAGGCGGCACAATGGCCCAGTGGTTAGCACTGTCACCTCACAGCAAGAAGGTCACTAGTTCAAGTCCTGGGGCATTTCTGTGTGGATTTAGCAGGTTCTCCCCATGTTCACATGGGCTTCCTCTAGGTGCTCTGGTTTCCCCCACAGTCCAAAGACATGCACTGTAAGTGAGTTGGATGAACTAAATTGGCCGTAGTGCATAAGTGTGTGAGGTTATCTGCTGTGTAAAACATATGCTGTAATAGTTGCTGGTTCATTATGATGTGGCGACCCCTGATTAATAAAGGCTTAAGCCGAAGGAAAATGAATGAATGAAGTTCATGGTGATGCTAAGGGACCAGTTTTAGAACCTAGAATTGTTAGCTAGGTGCCAATGAGAGGCAGTTAAACCTGAAACCAGTCAAATTATTTGCATCTTATTTAAGAGTGATAATTTGACTAGTAATTTTAACCAACATAACTATCAAAAAAAAAGGAAAAAGATTAATCCCCCGCCTCCCCCCGTGAACCTTCAAAAATCAGTTTCAGAAAAGTCATTCCCATTTTAAATGATGGATTGGTTTCCTCCTCGCATAATCTAATTGGACGGTGCTATTGAACGCTTTGATCTGCTTCATCTTGGCTCATTGCTGTTTTTGCATTGACTCCGGAAGATCAAATCAGCCAACTAAACCCTACGCCGACTGTAATTCGTTATTTTCTGCTTTTGCATTGATTTCTTCCCTATATGGCTCACACATGCCTGCAGGAGAAGTCTGAACCTCAGCTGGGCTGTGACTAACACCTTTCTCCCCTTCTCTAGAGCCGTGTCTCAGACAGGACTTAGGTAACCGGCAGAGACGTGAAGGGACATCAGCTTCCACAGCTCTTTCTCTCTCTCTCTCTTTTCCAAAGGGAGGCGCGCTCTGTTTTCTTTAATTTGTCGTGATTCACAGCAGATCGCCCCAGCTAAGTGCCACGTCTGAGAGAGGGCAAATCAATCTCTGCCTTACAATCTCCCCTCCCAACCCCCCACTCTTAATACCCGCAGTACTCACTCCCACCGTATAGATGGCGATGTAGTGCCAGCAAATCTGTCCGCCACACAAAACAACAACAACAGGTGAACGCGAGCACCTCTGAGTGAAATTGCTTTGCCAGAACTATTTAGGAATGTAAATTAAACAATGCATTTGTTTGAAGAAGATCAGCAAGTGTTCAGTGCGGCCGACCCGATGGCGTTTCTTAGAGCTACTGTAAGATAGACCTTCGGATTTATTGTACTTGATGGAGCTGTTGAGTAAGAAGAATGAGCTTTTTTTCAAGACTTGGCTCTTCTTCTGAGGGCTAAAGTTCAACTGCCTTGCTGTAAATGCAATCAATGCCTCATTCTTGAGGGTTTCCTTCACGCTGAAGCACAATTGTGTGTGTGTGTGACTTGTAGAATGACTTACAAGAGCAATTTCAGTGAGCTATTTTGCTTTATTTGTTACACGTGCACGGAAGTTTATTTAGTTTTAAGTCTTTAAATTATTGTTTTTCAAAATGCTTCAAGAAAACAACATTTTTTATTAAAAAAAGAAAGAAAGAAAGAAAGAAAGAAAGAAAGAAAGAAAGAAAGAAAGAAAGAAAGAAAGAAAGAAAGAAGAGGATAACAGTTATTGTAATCAATTTGAACTGTTTGCCAATAATATTTAAATTTTAAAATATACATTGATTTCTTATTCTCCTGCATTCTACCATTACTCTTCTGCCCGACTGGATTGTTCTACAATCTGAATTATTGTCATGTTCAATATTGGGGAAAATTTTACAACCTTGAGTTACGACATTTTACAACATTGAGTTACTTTTCAAAAAGTAGCTAGTTGCGGTAAGTAATGGTAAGTAATGCGTTACATAACTTTTGAGTCACTCTTGAGTGAGGCTTGATCTCTTTCAGAACTTGCAGGGTATTTTTCTTTCCTTCTTTCTTTCATTTTTTAAATAGAGGAGCTTAACAACACGCTGTATAACCCACACCTTCTTTTACCTAAGAAAACCTAATTCAAAAAAAGATTACAATTATGTTACCTTCTGAGAACTTCCAGATGCTATACGGTACATGCCATGTGTTTGCTACTTGTATATTTTTTTCTTATTAGTTCAGTAAAACCACTGTCCATTCAAATATAATGGGGATAATCAGGATACTTCAAAATAATGAGAATATTTCCATCACAGAAATGCAAGGCTCTGCCATCTTGGTTTCTGTCTGTTGCTGCGGGGGGGGGGGGGGGGGGTCATTCTCTCATTGAGTATGATTTCAACATGATTACACTAATTTTAATTCAGCTAATTATTTTTGCTTGAGCTAATGCTCAAGTTGCATTAAAAAAAATAGTAACTCAAATATTATTACGATTTAAAAGTAATGCGCTATTAACTTGTTACAGTAATATTATTACACAACTCACATTACTTGTAATGCGCTACCCCAACACTGGTCATTATTTTCAAATTATTTTCATCATCAGTTAAGCTGCTGTGACACAATCTACATAGCAAGAAGTGCTATGGAAAGAAAGAAAGAATTGTATGCATGATATGTCAGAGATAAATAACATAAGTAATGGTCAGATTATGTTTCATTTTGAACTGAAAATATTGCCCAAGTTAAACAGTTTGCGTCACTGAATATTTCTTATCATTAAACACTCGTAAATATTGTGGCATGCTAGAAAAGTTTAAAGTACAGTTCCAGGGTTATGTTTTGGTGTGTGATTATGTTGTGTAATGTGGGCCTTTAAGGGGCCGGAGTATGGGGTAAAGCAAGTCTGCACACTCGAGAGGGGGGAGTTTCCAAAAGGCAACAGTTTAAAAAAAAAAAAAATTCTGAGAAAATTGGTTGTTTCGGTGAACTAATGTATTATCATCTGTCTACACCATGCAAAAGTTAATTAAAACATAAGTTTGAACTGTCAACGCTTCCTGACCTTCTTCATTCTGTAACAATATTATACAACCTCATATAATGGGAATTTCAAGTTCAAACTTTTCTATTATAATGTTTAGATGTTAAATAACTCTAAAACATATTATACCCTACTTACCATGCTGTAATTGACTCGTTTTTGGTGAAACACGTTCTCATTCCTCAGATGTTTCTGCAGAAAAAAAAAAACATTGTCAGTTTACAATCCTAATACATGTTTTACAAGGCATACATCGCAAAATAGCTGTCAAACAGTGCATTGCATGAGCATTAAAGATAGTCAGTTGTCACATATAATGTTTAATCATGTACACATAATGTCTTTGAATGTTGAGGAAGAAAGCAGATGTGTATCAGAATATTAGATCCAAGAAAGCATCTCACTTCTTTCTCAACCAACCTAAAAATGTAACTTAATGCTATCTCTTTTACAGCAGTAGGTGTATAGCATTTATGCAGTGCAAAAAGCCTGGCATTTGGTGTAAATGCATGTTGAATTTATAGATGCATGCAGATCTGCACAAACATTAGTAGTAAAAAGGCAATAATTGCTGAGAATAACACCCTATACTGTATACAGAGTGCTAAGCCTCTTTCTCATAAAGACCCAAGCATCTTTGAGGCATTTCTAAGAAAAGAAGACAAATCCTCTATCCCGAGCAACCTTTTCTGCTCCCCTATGAAAACTGGCATGATGCTGATGTGGCAGGGAGCATTTGTCGATTAGCGTATCAGAAATCTCTGCGTTTAAGCAGCTTTTCTGGGCTATTTTTGGGAAAGGCTTCCTTCCGTTGTTGCTGGTTGAAAGGGAGCATACGGACACAGTTTTCTGTAGTTTGGTGTCAGGCGAATTGGCCCTCATCGTCTTAACCTGTCATCCACATGCACACACAGCATGGCGCGGTGTCTTTCTCTCAGATGCTTCCTCTTTCTCTGTGAATCTGTCTTCTTCTGTCTTCTGCCCGAGTCACAGAAAGTCCCTAGAGGCACAGATTAGTTTCTGCGAAGGCTTTATAATCAGAAATTTCGAAAGGGCTGACAGCATTGTGAAGACCTCATTAGATCTTGAAATAAAGTAGAATTGATGTACTTTAGTAAAAGTATTAAAGTAAGGACTTCAGAAACACACTCTTTTTTTTCAGATGGGTAAACAAGTGACAAGAACAAAGTATCCTTGATGAATCACATCACTACTGAAGTGCAAATTAATATTGTCTGAACCTCACGCGTATCTTGCGTCTAAGGGAAATGTTCCTATAAAAAGTAAGGAATTTAGGATCTTTGTTGTGAAATACTGTATAAAACAGGTGCATATACATATACAGTGGTTTTTGCTTCAAGACTTGACTTAAATTTGAAATTGTAATTGTTTGTATGCATTATATTTACTTCTTGGTATATTTGTAACCAGTGGTGTTTACATGACACCAATTTAAACTGAAAATGAAAACCTTTCAGTTTGTTACCAAAGCAACAATGGAGGACTAAAGGGCCATTTGTGCTCAGGTTTCTTGCCAGGTGAAATTGCCAACTACTGCCTGGCATGCATATTACAGTGTTTTTAGTTATTTTTGCAAATCTGAGTGAATGATCAAACATTATTGCGTTCTACCCTATCAATGTTTTTGTGGATATCAAAGTACCATTCCTCACGGGTGTTTTTATCTCATTTATTGGTTTGAAAAGCAGATTTTTAAGCAGATGCGCTAAAATTCACTCAAAAATAAATTATATTTGCCGTTTGTTCAAACTACTTATTTAAAATGAGCTGAAACAACACATTTCTTGAGATTTTATTGGGACAACTTGGTTGTTTTACACTCCCTGACAAAAGTCTTGTCGTCGATCCCAGTTGTAAGAGCAACAAATAATAATTTGACTTCAAGTTGATCATTTGGAAAAGTGGCAGAAGGTACACTTTTTTAATACCTGTTGAACTGCATCCCAATCATCACAAATACTGTAGGTATTGGAATCCGCATGGAGCCAAGATACATTGCAAATCACAGAAGATGGCACATTCTTTAGCAGGACAGCGCTCCTTCTCATCCTTCAGCCCCCACATAAAAGTTCCTGAAAGCAAAGAAGGTCTAGGTGCTCCAGGATTGGCCAGCCCAGTCACCAAATATGAACATTATTGAGCATGTCTGGGGTAAGATGGAGGCATTGAAGATGATTCCAAAGAATCTTGATAAACTCTGGGAGTCCTGCAAGAACGCTTTTTTTGTCATTCCAGATGACCTTATTCATACGTTAAGTCATTGCAAAGATGGATGGATGTGGTCCTCTAAGCTCATGGGAGTCATACACAATATTAATTCTTTTTTCACTGCACCATGACTTTATATTCTATACTCAGCAAGTCTCACCTTACTGTCCTAATTAAATAATTAAAAATCAAGGCATGATCGTATTTATTTTGGTAAAATAAGCATAATCTAGGCCTTTGACTTCCATATAAGCCACTTCTAATACCAAATGATCAACTAGAAGTCAAGTTATTATTTTTTGTTTCTAAAACTTGGATAGGCAACAAGATTTTTGTTAGATAGTGTATATTCAGTCCTCTTAAATATGTAAAAACTAGTAAGTTAACTTAATTCCTTCATGTTGTCTCAACTCAAATCAATTATGTGAAACCCAGCATTTTTTACTGTCTTGTTATATTTATATATTTAGGCATTACAGAATATCATGCTTAACCATACACAAAAAAAGACTCCAAACATGCTAATTTGCTGTGTAGATTTTTTGTTTGTTTGTGATAATCCTCACTCCGTATCCATTTAGACATAAGCACGTGATAATCTGGTTCGAGCAAGCTCGTCTGCGAAGTTTGGATTGTGTAGGTGGGTTCTCCTGAAAAATATGCATTGCATTTAGATTTTCATTAGAATTTCATGTCTTGGCTGTCATATCCTACACGCTTTGCTGGATGCAATTTTACGCTCCTTTGGACCCACATGGACAGGCTAATCCGCACCTCTCTTTTTTGCCAGCTATCATACTGTCCAAGCGTCATGCGAACTAGACAGTTAGCAGCATCTCTCCATCTCGCTCCGGCGATACGGATGCCACGTGTCATGCCCCCTGTCAACTTTGAACACTCACCAAATACACAAACCATCAATCTACGCAAGTCTCGCGCTTCGACTGAATCAATGGGAGATAATTTGCCGTGTCATGGTGCTAATAGAATACAAGACGGACAGAGCAGCATAGAACAAAATATCATCCTCATTGAAATGCCACAGGGTTCTGTTTGCTTAACACAGCAAATAGGGCCTGGTTGTCTGACAGGGTGAAAGTTAACCTTCATAACACATCTTCAAACAATGAACTCGGTAACTAATTTGGCTGTGCGCAGATGGATGTGTGAATTCTTGCGTTGCCGGCAATTAAACTTTGCCAGGTTCACTGTTACATCTGTAAGGCTCAGTTTCTGATTTTCCCACATTTGATCGACGGAGCGTACACATCGCCCGTATGCTCCACAAGCACAAGCTTCTGTCATCTCAATTTTGCATTAATCGCTTCCAATTAAACCCTGTTTTGCATTCTCTTGTCTTTGAGACACCATACCAATCTGCAGATTTCTGCATTAGTGACAGACATTCCCCTCTGAGCAATCACACCCTACTGACATCCATTCAGCATGTAGAGAAAAGTGAGAAAAGAATAACAGACACTGAGGCCCGTTTACACTAGTGCGTTTTCGTTTTAAAACGCATACGTTTTGCTACGGTTACGCTATCCGTCCACACTACGTATGTTTTACTGTATATTCATTTGTTACTTTAAGTAACAACTTGACCTCGTCGTCTGTCCACAAAAAGACCTCTCTTGCTTTCTTTGCCATCGCGTTCATCGTTCAACCAGCGTTTGTTGACTAACAATAACCAAATGCTGAACGAGACACATGCTTCCTGTTTATACTTGAACGCACATGCCCAGAGTGCACGAATGGTCACGTGATATACGTTTCTGGTGGAGTAGTGTGGATGGAGAGCTGTTCAGAAACGCTAGTGTAGATGCGGATCGTTTTCATGCTAAAATGCCGTTTTAAAACTAAAACGCACTAGTGTAAATGGGGCCTGAGTCTAAACCTGAGTCTGATCACTAGGGATGGGCAATATAAACTTAATACATAAAAAATATTGCAATAAATACCAGAAAATGTCCTAATTTAATAAGACTTTACAATATAATGTTTCCGCGTCGATATAGCAATGTGCAAATCTGCAATAGTCACATCACTTTACCTCAAGCGATTTTAAGTGAATTTAAACCATTTGGGCACATGAAATTATAAAGTTTGCCACCTTAACAAAGATTAATTTTAACACTGGAGCGCTGTCTTTGCACATTTCAGTATTTACGAGAAGATCGCATCAAAAGAACACGAGTAACATTGACTTTACATTAGTCTAAAGCTACAAACCTTTAGCAGCTATTGTAGCTAGATGTTTTTCAATGGGAAGATTATAAAGAATACGTTTGCTAAATTTGTGCAAGTTGTACCGAAAATGCTTATTAGATATGGAGTGCATATCATTGTAATAACAATAGTTTATTTTGAAAGACCTCAGAGCAACATTCCATCGAACATATTTAGTCCGCTGACACAATAACCTTGAATTATGAATGGTTATTCATTTGTTTATGTCACCATTTCATCTGGAGACCTGTTGTTTACATTGTTTACTATGCTACTTATGCTCAAATTGGCTTCTTTGTTGTAAAAAGCAAGACGATATCGCAATGTGCGAATCTGCAATAGTTACATTGCAGGATGTCAACAATTTCAAGTAAATTTAAACCATTTAGGCACATGAAATTTATAAAGTTTGACACTTTAGTAAAGATTTATTGTGTTTAATTATTTATTCATTGTTTTCATTGTTCTCTTTTGAGTGCTTTATTTTATTGTGTGTGTGTGTGTGTGTATATATATATATATATATATATATATATATATATATAAAATCCTCCCAGTCAATTTAAAAAGATGAATTCTTTCCAAATGGTCTGCTTGTAAAATTACATTCTTATCGCAAAATAAATAACAGAAAAATAAAATATTGCAATGTCAGTTTTTTCCAATATCATGCAGCACTTATATGTATGCACTGAGAGAACTCCTTGGATGCGTACTATCCTGCAGAGCTTAACCATATGTTAACACTGAAGCAGCTGCTCAAGCATTTCATGATAATATAAAATACACAAGCAGATGTGCCAAAGTTTGTTAGAAATAAATTGTCCAGGAGCGTGTTCGAGTCTAGACCTCATGCATACATTGCAATGTTATTTCTCTTTCATTCATTCTGGATGCTAGAGGGCGCCCTTGTGCGTAATCTCCACATATACTGTATGTTACTGAAGAAAAGATGTCAACTGCTGTCAGCTATTACCGCATTACAGCAAACAGGATAAAGATGATAAAAAAATGTATAATAGGATCAAACATGGAGAAAATAAACAAACACTTGTGGCAGTAAATAGAATATTTGTGTACTTCAAGCCATATTGGGTATTTTATAAGCGTAACATATATTTATAATGCAGTGCTAATTGACGTAACCTTTTATCAATGTATTGAATACTATGAAATGGTAAGATTTCCTCTTCATTCTGAGTTTTTAAGCCATGTCTGGCCTAAGAAAATGAGTTATTTCAAACTCAACTGGTGTTATGACGTTGAATTTAGAGTGAAAATTCTCTAAACAATTGAGAATTGTCAACAAGCTCAAACATGCAAAACTATCGCACACATACCATTTATTCATTAATTTTCCTTTGGCTTAGTTATCAGGGGTGGCAACAGTGGAATTACCCACCAACTATTCCAGCATATGTTTTCAACAGCGGATGCCCTTCCAGCCACAATCCAGTACTGGGAAACATCCATACACTCTCATTCACACTCACACACTCATACACTGAACAATTTAGTTCATCCAAATTCACTTATAGAGCATGACTTTGGACTGTGGGGGAAACCCCCACACGGAGAAAACCCACGCGAACACAGAAATGCCAACTAGCCCAGCCGGGACTCTAACCAGCAACCTTCTTGCAGTGAGGTGACCTCCACACATATTATGTAACAATAACACATAGTACAGACAAATTACAGACTGTTTTATCATTGTCATTATTTCAAGAAGCCAAAATTTTTATTGTGGTGAGATTTTTAAAAATTTAATTTAATTTGTTTTATTTATTTATTTATTTGACCACTGTATTGCAAACGATGAGATGTCACCCTGCCCTACTTCTCCCTGAACATTTTAGTGTTTTACCAAATAAAGTATCTGGGGGCAACACAGCTGTTGTACCAGCGACCGGATGGCTCTGGTGGGTTGTGTTGGCTGCAGGGCTGATGGGTACGTGATGATTGTGTCCTGAAGTGACCATGTAATGGCACAGCTGTCGTATGCCTTTTTTTAAAACTGAGATTGTGCCAGTGGCATTTCCAGCCATCATCGCATGCCCTATTGTTAATGACCCTCACCTCCCTCTTGAGTTGTACAGGCAGAGTCTGCGTGTGGGTGAATGCGGGCATGTGTTCGTGGCACTTTCATCCACCGGCTGGGTATTTTTGGGTATCACTTAATGAGTTTGGATTAAGCTGGGCAACTGCAGAAGCACTTTTATGTGTTAAAAAGCAGTTATAATGAGAGACATATCATATGTCACGGCTGTTATTATTAAGTATTTATCTTAGGGATGTTAAACGAGAGATGACATTTTAAAAATTATGAAGGGAGGTGAAGTGTGTAATTTCTGTGCCACTACTGGCACCAAAGTGTACAGCAGTTCTTGTTGTCTTCCATTGACAGGTCAAACAGTTACTCTTTGGTGTAACATGGACCAAATACATCTACAAATGAATGTAACTTATGAAATAAAAATAAGGGGAAGGGCTTCAAAACTTACCCCTAAGAATTGGGACAGCACTTCAACACCTGCACACGTCATCATATGTCATCGCGATCTTTTGCTTCATATGAGATCAGACGATCACGACTGCTGTAGTTATTCCAGTTGTGTTATTGTTTGGTGTTTATCTTCAGGAAATCACTGAAGGCGTATATTATGTTATCATAATGATCTAATGTGGCGATAAGATTGTAACTGTACTGTGTATTTACTCCTTGGCCATACTCATCTATGTAAACACACGAAAACAACAATAACATTATAGCAGACACTGTAAAAAGCTCATTCCCAGACACTAGACATTACTGACAGGGTATTCGAGCGCCATCGTGTGTCAGAATGTTCTGGGACCGCTGTACTGGAGTTATGATTATGAATTATAGATCGTGAAATTTAGCGGGTTTTTTTAGCGTTTTTTTTTTTTAAATCATGACGTAAAAGACGAACACGGTTATGAATATATTAAAACATATCTTTGTTTGTCGTAAAAATTCATAATGACAAAAAAATACTAATTTGTGGATCTCCTTACTTCCGGGTTCAACTATCCTGCCGCTGAGGCAGGTGAATTCTGGGAAAATATCTTAGCCCTCCGTTTTAAGTGCGGTCCTGAAAAATCTTCGTTCGAAGGAGTGTATAGCCCTTGCCCTTAGCCCTACGCCTTCAAGCTAAAGAGAATTGGGACACCCCTACCCCTTGACGTGAACGTGCAAAACGAGGGGTAAGGGGAAGGGCTAAGGGGGAGAATTGGGATTGGGCCTTAGTCTAAAATGTCTATTTTTTCTTTTCTTTACTTATTTTATTTTTCTCTTGTATGTCTTTGTTTTTTGTTGTATTTGAACCCACATAGAAATCTGAAACAAGAAAATATATGCAAAACACATGTATGATATGCAAGTTCATATTGGAATTTTACATAAATGCTGCATATATGACATTTTATGTACACTATCTGACAAAAGTCATTGTCATTGATCCCAGTTCTAGGAGCAACAAATAATAATAACTTATCTTCTAGTTGATCATTTGGGAGATTTTCCCTGATGAATAATCTGTTGAACTGCATCCCAATCATCAGAAATGCTGCAAAAGACCTATTGAAGCCTGCATGGACCCCAGAAATCAGTCAAGTTTGGTGAAGGAAAAATCAGGGTTTGGGGTTACATTCAGTATAGGTGCGTGCGAGAGATCTGCAGAGCGGATGGCAACATCATCTTGTCCTCCACATCATAGTTCCTGAAAGCAAAGAAGGTCTAGGTGCTCCATGATTGGCCATCCCAGTCACCTGACATGAACACATTGAGCATGTCTGAGGTAAGATGAAGGAGAAGGCATAGAGGATGAATCCAAAGAATCTTGATGAACTCTGGGAGTCCTGCAAGAACGCTTTCTTTGCCATTCCAGATGACTTTATTAATAAGTTATTTGAGTCATTGCAGAGATGTATGGCTATTAAGAATATTCATACGCAATATTAATTATTTTCCACTGCACAATGACTTTATATTCTATACTGTACATTATTTCTGTTAAGTGAAACAAATTTTATCTAAGCAAAGTCAGACCTTACTGGCTTAATAAATTATAAAAAAATCAATGCATGATCGTATTTATTTTGGTAAAATAAGCGTAATCTAGGCCTTTGACTTCCATATAAGCCACTTCTGATACCAAATGATCAACCAGAAGTCCAGTTATTATTTGTTGTTCCTAAAACTTGGATAGGTGACAAGACTGTTGTCAGGTAGTGTATGTTTTTTCCAACCATTGGAATTACAAATATCTACATATTTTCAATCTATGTGTGTATTTATGTTCATATGTATTCATATACAGTATGGTCATATATGAACAATTATATTAAATTATTGCTTATAAATTGAACAAATATGTAAGTATTTGTGATTACAATGGATTAAAAAATGAAGTGTAGATTTTTGCAATATTAAAAAATATATGTTGCATGTATGACATGCATATTACTGTGTATATATGAAATACAAACAGATTTCTGTGTGGGAAGTTTTGATCTGAATGGAAGTGTGAATGATACGCAAACCAGAAACTAATGAATAACTGTCCTTTCATTTCTGGACCAAAAGAACCGAAATAACCAAACTTTAAGACACCTTTAGTTAGCAATAACAGTAATGGACACTGCATCATAGAATGTGACATCCTTCTTTAATTGGCTTATGTGATAAATGTGTATTTAGGTAAGCATTTTACCCAGTTGCTCAGGATTTGGTGTAGATTGAGTTGTTGCTTGTGGCATTCGTAGTCTCCTAATTGCCGAGGAGACATTTTAGAGCCACTTTAGCCCATGTGGCTTAATGCAGCAGAAACAATGGCCATTAAACATGTCCAGGGTGAGAGATTCTCTAGATGTCTGTGGCTGTTATTTTTAGGCTTGTGTGAACAGTGTCTGCGACTGCGCCTACTCCATGCCCATTAATCCCTCGCTCCTGCGCTTGACAGAATGAAGAAAGTTGCTTTATTTTCTTAATGACCTGTTTACTCAGCCGTGTTTACGTGTAGCTGAGAGGTCACATTCCTGTGTGTTTTCATTAAATGCCTCTGGATTTCGCATCGCAGTCCCGAGAAACAGCCACAGCATCCTTGCTCCAAATAAGACAATCTTTCTTGCAGTTTCACCTGCATTTTTGTTTGTATGGAGCTGCTCCACAAAATGTACAGTTGGTGGAGGAAAAAGAAATTTTGGAGCTTTTTGCACTTGGTGGTGTGTTATTGTCAATTTGATCACAAGTGGATAATGCGAAATACAGCTGTGCACATGGTCTGACACCACTTTTGACCACTGCCAAGATGGTTGAAAATGCAATTGATCTGATTGCTGAAAATGCAGTTGATCTGACAAACATCCACAAAAATCCACCCACTGCGTTCTCTGCCCACTGACCAGATTAGTGAACATTACTGGGCATGTTGCTTTTAATATAAGAAAACAAAAGAAATTAAAATTATGTCTGATACCATAAATTCAGTTTGAAAGTGATAGCATTTCAGAAGCACAATGTTTTCTTACAAGTCTTGAATTTAACACAAGCCCAGAGCGTTCAGTGTAGTTTTGTGGCCATTAGAGCAGAAACAAAACCTCTTCACATTTGAATATAAATTGTAAAAACTAATTTAACAATACTAGATTAAAATATCAAAAGAAGCCTGAATATTCCTTCATGTAGACCAGTGGTTCTTAACTTGTAAAATTAGCCTATTTCTTAAAGATAAAATCAGGAAAGTTGGTGAAAGTGGACTAAAGAAACAGATCAAACGACTAGGTGTAAACGGGATGTGACTCCCTCATTTAACTGTGATCCGATCAACCAAAATCAATTTTAAAAACATGTTGAAATGGAGAACATTACATGTGGGTAATCCTTTAAAAAAAGTACATTGAAATTTATTTTCCTTTGTCCCGTATTTATTAGGGTTACCACAGTGGAATGAACACCAACACAGTCTACCCATACACTCTAACATTCACTTCCACACTCATACACTACTACGGCCAATTCAGTTTAGCCAACTCGCTTATACTGGATGTCTTTGGATTTGTGGGGGAAACCAGAGCAAGTAGGTATCGCTGCAGCCCAGAGACCTCCAAGTGGGAGGGATTACACCGCAAGTAGGTTGGTTGACCTCCAAGTGGGATGGACTTAAACCACAAGTAGGTGGAGCAGATATTATTAAAACACATCAGGTTACTTTGAGGTTTGGTTTAGGTGTAGACGTTAAAAAAAACACAACAGGTTACTGTGAGGTTGGGTTTAGGGTTTGGTTTATTTGTAGACATTGATAAAACACAACAGGTTACTGTGAGGTTGAGTTTAGATGTAGACGTTAATAAAGTACAATATTGGACTCTGTGTGATGTACAAGAAAAACTAAATAAAAACTCCAGGTTTGTACAGCCCACTTGGAGCTCGAAGTCCCACCCACTTGGAGCTGGCTCCGACCTCTGTTTATACCCTTCTCAACCGGAGCACACAGTGAAAACCCCCACCAACACTGGGAGAGCATGCAAACTCCACACAGAAATGCCAACTGGCCCAGCTAGCACTCGAACCAGCGACCTTCTTGCCGTGAGGCCACATTGCTAACCACTAAGCCACCATGCCGCCACTGTAGAAATTGTATATTGCAATCTATTGGAGTAATAGTTTTCATAGATTTGATTTACCATAAACTTACCTGGTAGTCTGAGGTACTTCAAAGGCCTTGGTGTTACTGTGGATTTTTCTAAGTGAACGTGTACAGAAGAAAAAAGGATAGGAAGAAAAATGGAGGAAAAGGCAGACATTATACAGGGGAGTGTATTTCTCCTGTACGACTGCCTGCAGGTGATGGGTGGAAGGTTTGATTGGAGGAAAGTGAATTGTGGCTCTGCAATGGGTCCTGACAGGCGCATCCCTCACAGATTTACCTACCATCTTACCTATGCAGGGCGGAAGACAATCCAGTGGAGCCAATGAATATTTATATCTCGGACGGCGGGACGGTTGATTAAGAGGATATGCTGGACTTTCTCTAACTGTTTGGAAGTTAAAGTAAGAGCTAGAGGGGAAAGGAAATAACCTCAACCCTCCTTCATTTTTCATTTCTTTTTTTTTTTGAGTTTGGAGAAAGGTCATTTATACATGCTGCCTGGAGGCGAGCATGCAAGTGACAGCATTGAAATAAATCCATGTGCAACTCTTTACCTGTGGACCAAAAAATACCCTTAGCATTCGGGGACATTTTGACTTTTGACTGAAACCTTGTCACGCAGGATGTGTTTAAATAAAAGAAAAATGGCCATGGTGGAAGAAAAAGCTTTGAACTTTAAACTTTATCTTGGCCTATCTCAAGCTTTACCTTGCTGTATACTTCACTCTGAGATTAGGATAATCCCTGCATACATAAATGATTGCTGTATTCATGTTTCTAGGAATGTATGTAAAGCTTAAATGGGATGTGCTATACATTGTTGTAGTATTAGGCCTCAAAACTGATTTATTCTCGTTCACCCTTAGTCATGCCTTTCACCCATATTTGACCCATCGCTTGCATTGATTTGATGTGAGGAAGTTATGTTGGTGCTATTTTTGATTCCAGAACCCATTGCATTTATTTCCAAAGAGGGAGAGGTACATTTGGTCAATAATGCTTTTTCCTTAGGCTTGTGGTTTATTTTTAAGGTTTTATGGTTGACAATGAAGATGAAGATAAAGTCTGAAGGATGCATTTATTTTTAGAGGATGTGTTGAACTGCAAAATTCATCTTTTTAACCCTGACTTTTTCCTGAGGCTAGCATATTTTTTTCTCTGTTGTTTTCAATAGGAGTGTTGCATTTTTTAAAAAGGCCAGCAGTATGACGAGGCTGTGAGTGTCTATTTTTTTTTTTTTTGACATCACAGAGAGTTGAAGTATGTTCAGCTTTTGTTAAAACACAGTGCTCA
The DNA here is from genome assembly GCA_903798035.1 of Danio albolineatus. Lineage (NCBI taxonomy): Eukaryota > Metazoa > Chordata > Actinopteri > Cypriniformes > Danionidae > Danio > Danio albolineatus. Next base: position 146,500 of record CAIGQQ010038153.1, read on the forward strand.
TCATTTTTACATTTTTTTTGCCAGCTGCCCCATCAACCAATGGGGTATATGCACAGAGACTTTTAATTTTCAGTCAGCCAGCCTAAGTGCTACTGGTGAAGTGTCCTTCCGTCCCGTTCCGGCATGTTACCTGGGAGGTTTCGTGCATGAAAGTAAAGAGCGAGGTGGCTGCGTATGGCAGAGGGGTGTTGTGACGGATGTGACGGTGTCGCGGACAAAAGTGAAGAGGGTTGGGAAGTCATGGAAGAAAGTGAACGGCGGATGAGGCAGGATCTGTAAAATAAGGTGCCGGATCAGGCACAAATTAAGCCCTGGTTTTCTATAAAAATTAGTGATCTTCACTGCCTGTTAGATATATGATATAAAGTGGGTCTCAGACCAGACAAGCACTGCATTAAATTCCATTTACGCCCGCCATGTCTTTAAAATATGAACATTTATTTTACCCCTGTATTTTCAATAGAGTTTCTGTGCTAGCCTGCTGGTACTGACAACACTAGTGTTTTACACAGTCTTTCATCTCATTTTACGACTGAACAACTAAATGAATGCTTCAGTTCATTCATTCATTTTTTTTTTTTTTTGGCTTAGTCCCTTTATTAATCCGGGGTGGTCACAGCGGAATGAACCGCCAACTTATCCAGCATTTGTATTACGCAGCGGATGCCCTTCCAGCTGCAACCCATCACTGGTAAACATCCACACATTCTCATTCACACAGATACACTACGGACAATTTAGCTTACCCAATTCACCTGTACCGCATATTTTTAGACTGTGGGAGAAACCGGAGCACCCGGAGGAAACCCACGCGAACACGGGCAAACTCCTCACAGAAATGCCAACTGACTCAGCCGAGGCTCGAACCAGCAACCTTCTTGCTGTGAGATGACAGCACTACCTACTCCTACTGCGCCACCATGTCCCCCCCCAAGTTTATTTTAATTAATGGATTTTAATTACATTACACTGGTGTTAAAGGAACCTTATACAATTTCAATTAGTCACATTAACCTTTTACTGGAAGTTTATTTTTGGCTGAAAAACACTAGATGTGAATATAGCCCATTGTTACATTATTGTTGGAAGTGTTGTACAATGACATCAACAAGCACAAAGAATTGAAATGGAAAGTTCATCCAATAATTATTATTTACTTACCATTTGCTCTCCGTCAGATAGTTCATCTGTAAAACACAAAGTAAAATAATGCTATAAACAGGAAACCACTGACTCTCATAGTATTTTTTTCCTCTAAACTATGAATGTCAGCCTCCTTCAAAATATCATCTTTTGTGAGAAACTCATAAAGGTTTGAGGGTGAGTAAATGGTTAGTAAAATGTTATTTTTAGGGTGAGTTATGCCTTTAATATTGCTAGTCTCCAAAATATATTCGTTTCTACATTATGCAAGTTTAGAGGGATTTAAAAAATAATGTATGAAAGCAGTGCATATCGGTTTTGCATCATAGAAACCAATTAATTCAACAAATCTTTCAAACAAGGCCTTGCTAATCAAACATCCTACATTCTTAAGTGATTTAACTTCAATACCTTTTGTTATTTCAAATTCAAATAGGAATTTGGCATGCTGTTTGCAATTGATTTTTAATTTAAAGTGGTTTAATGTTGACAACATTTGAAGTGGATTAAATAAATTGTATTAAAAATTCACCTAAGGCAAGAGTGGGTGTTGTTGAATAGTTTTAGATCTTTGATGAAATATTTTGATCTACTTCAAATATTGACTACAATAATAAAGAGACTAAAGGAGAAATGGTCGTGCCCAACTGAGCCTGGTTTCTCTCAAGGCTTTTTCCCTTCACTTTGGTCAGTTGGTGAATTTTGTTCCTCACCACTGGCTTGCTTGGTTTGAGACATGTGGAGCTGCACATTGATGGATTTACTCTACAGTGTTTGGACTTTTTAGCAGTAAAATTTGAACTACACTGAACTTAGCTGAACTTCAACTCTGAAAATGACTGACACAGTTTCAATTTACTAGAACTTTGATGTTAAACTGCTTTGACACAATCTACATCGAAAAAGTGCTTTAGAAATAAAGAAGAATTGAATTGAATATATACTTTATATTCAGTAAACCTGTGAAAATTCTTACTTCTTGCTCCTCTAAAAGCATCCAAATTGAATTTTATTCTGTATTTCAACTCTTATTTTAAGATTTAATACTCTCTCTCTCTCTTTCACAGTTATACAAAACCACTCAGATCAATTAAATCGCTATTTTAAGATTTCTACCATCATTAGCCATTGATTTGATTGCATCTCTGTTACTTAAAGTAGGGATTTCTTAAATGATTGACTATGACAGGAGCGACCATGCAATTAAAATAATGGGCTTTATTTCTTGAGCATTACCAATCTCCCAGGTGACATGGCGGCTGTACGTAACACATTTTAAGTAGAATGCAAATTTGATGAATTGGATAAAATCACATAAGTGGAGTCATCAAGTTAGCACAACCGAAATGGATTATCCGCTAATCCATTGGTGTCTTTTGCTGTAGATTAATGGGATGTAAATGCGCTGATTGAGACAGCACCGCTCTGTCTGTCGGCTTTTTCAAATGTTTTTTTGAGAAGGGAGATTAAAGGAGAAAAAAAACGAGTTGCTGTTTGATGTGCTGCTCTCGTTATTGTTTTCTGCTGTGGTTTTTATCGCAACAACAGGAGCACAGGGCTAATAGTCAGCCCCGCCACGGGGAATAACAAATCACACTTGTATTTGAGTTGGTGCGTGGCTGCATAAAGACTGTGTATTTTAACAGTTCTAATGCTGTTAGAAGAGCCTCCGTTGTTTAAAGATGCAGGAGTCTGGTGAATGTGTGAGAGGTGTGCATTGGATGAGTTCTAGTGAGAGTGGAAGGGTTTCTGCAGAGTTTAGATTTTTGCAGTATATTATAGAATATATAGGGTTATCATGATACTGTATTCATTTTCCTTCGACTTAGTTCCTTATTTTTCAGGGGTCGACACAGCAGAATGAACCACCAACTATTTCAGCATATGTTGTACGCAGCCGAGGCACTTCCAGCTGCAACCCATTACTGGAAAACACCCATACTCTCTCACATTCAAACACACACTCTTACACTACGGACAATTTTGTTTACTCAATTCACTTATAGAGCATGTCTTTGGACTGTTAGGGAAGCCAGAGCATCCGGAGGAAACCCACATGACCACTGGGAAAAACATGCAAATTCCACACAGAAATGCCCGGACTCAGATCAGTGACCTTCTTGTTGTGAGATGATAGTGCTAACCACTGAGCCACCGTGCCACCTATGATGCTACAAACATATCTTAATATACTATTCGTAGCACAATATCAAACAGTATCACAATTTCTTGCATTATGATAATTAAAATCTACAACATTTGCACAAATACATACTGTAACTGTTAATGTAAATGAGACAGACTAGACGCTCTGAATGCTTTATTAATGAGAATGAATAACTAGATAGTGTTAGCATAATCTGTGTAAACAAAATTCTTTTTAGCAGAAATTGCAGAAGTAGCACAAAATTGCCATCTAGAGTGACATTTTAGAGCATTTCAGGAGCATTTTGATCTTGATTTCTTAATTTCTGACTGTTGGACAATCCTTTTGATCATGCAAATAATTCAGTTTTAATCAGCACATTGCATAAGGATTGAAATTATTGATACATTCTGGGTGCCAGTGCTGGTGAGGAATGAATTGATATTTATTACTGCCAAGAACAAGACACTAGCATTGCAGCTCTTCCATATGTAGTCAAATAGACATTTATTACAAGTAAAAAAAAAAAAGTTTAATTTGTTAAATACTTATTTATTAAATATTCATTTATTACTTTATATATATATATTTTTCAATGAAATTACAGCATTTAAAAATCCCACTGACCCAAATCTTTTGACCGGTAGTGTATATTATTTTATTTATTTATTTATTTATTTATTTATTTATTTATTTATTTATTTATTAAAAAAAATTCTTGACAAGCACATACAAAAATTGGCTTGAATCAGATGTTAATCAAACACTCAAGAGAGAAAATGATATGTAAGTGAATTGGCAGCAAATAAATTATAAAAAATATTATATACATATATATATATATATATATATATATATATATATATATATATATATAATTTATTTGTATTGTTTATTTGATAATGATTTATCAAAATATCATCAGTAGTACAGTAGAAATGAATAGTAATATTTTGTTTATTTATAATAATTGTGTCCTGTACCATGTTTGCATTTCATATTTAGTAAGTCAGCCTGAACATTAGGTGTCTACTAGAACCTTTTGACAAGTAATTAATTTGACGTTGTTTACATTTCCTTTACTGTGGATATGCTCATAAAGCAGAACTCACAAATATATAGTAAATATCAAATCTGAACATTTAACGTTTAATCGATAGAAGTTCCACATTACGCACACATTGCCACAGTCAGGCGTTGTTGTTGTTAAATCAGAATATATTCATATAATGTACACGAGCTCTAAAAGTGCGCCAGTGCATTGGAATAATTTGCAGTTGCAAATAGAAAAATCATGGGGACACAAGGGAGAACTCCCTTTGTTAAAGCCAGATTCTCCTGGACTGGTAGACAAAGATATAATCATATTAACATTCTGGTGAGAGATCTGGCTGTATTGGATTTTACTAGTTGCCCTCTGTGTCTGTTTATTGGGAAAAAAAGGTGCAGGCAGGATCTGTTATAGAAATTCCACAGGGACCCAGTTCAACACCCTGTGGCACACCTTCAAATGGTTGTGCCTAGAAAATAGACAGGAGCATGCAAACACATCGAGAAGAGATCCTGGTATTTGTGAGCCGCAAGACAGGGGGGCAGAGAGACAGACAGACGGGGTCTCTGAGGTTTGATGAGACTTCTGGCCGCTGGGAAAGAGCAAGGGAATTCCACAGGGAGATGGTTGCTCTCCTATCTCAGAAAAGAGGTCAGGTTGGGTGAAGCTTGTGTGTGTACGTGTTGGGGAAAACAGAGATGGAGCGTGTTTCAGAGTTAGGCCAGTGTGAAAGGACGGTCCAAGGGGATTGCTGATTAGACTGTAAGCGAGTCTGGAGTGTGTCTGGGTTTTTAGCGTCTCAATGCAGCCAAGTTTGAGCTCCAGTCCCTTGAGTCTCGTATTAGGCGGCAAGAGGAATATAAACCAACAACACTTTACTCTTCATGGACACTTACTCTAATGTGTGTCACATTGTCACAAGGCCATAGTTTGACAACTCTTAGATTGTAAGAAGAGAAGGTGAGTGGACAAGATGCAGAAAGGATGGCAAGTGCGGAGTTGTTGAAGAATCATTCTGAAGGTGACTTTATGGGATATAAGCCCATGGGGGAAGAAAAAAATATATATTGGAAGCAATAAAAACATATATGTATACGGATAAAAGGGTGTCTTATGAAAATGAGACTGCAGGCAGTAACCAAGGTGATGTGTACGTCTTTGGCATACAAATTATGATTGAAGATTTTCCCCTGAGCTTTTTGCATCCTTACGAGGAAAGACAGCCTCACTGTGGCTTTAGAAGTCAATATAAAATCTCACAAGAAAACATCTCAGTGTATTAAGAAATAAAGGTTCTTTATTGACATCAGTTGTATTTTAAACCTTTAACATTCATGAAATTCTCATTCCAACAAAAGGCGCTTTAGGTTATTAAAATATTATTCACGCTGAAAAAATGTTTGTTCCTTTAGGAAACCATAAAAGGTTGTTTTTATGGCATTGCTGTGAATATCATTTTTTTTAAGAGTGTTGATACTATTAAATAAAGGTGTAATGAATTCGTAATTCAGATCACAACCCACAGTTCGAACACACGTGATCCACAGAATCCAAAATTTGTATTGATCACGGAGAGATCGCCTCTCGCATCATTCAAATCACACTATGAAAGCATTTAGGCCAGGGGTGTCCAAACTCTGTCCTAGAGGGCCGGTGTCCTGGAGAGTTTATCTCCAACTTGCTTCAACACACTTGCCAGAATGTCTCTAGTATATCTAGTAAGAGCTTGATTAGCTGCTTCAGTTGTGTTTGATTAGAGTTGGAGCTAAACTTTTCAGGACACCGGCCCTCCAGGACCGAGCTTGGACACCCCTGATTTAGGCTTTCCTGTAAAATATAATGAAGTTGTGGTAGATTATTCGGGATGTAGTGGGTTTCTTAGGTCATTAAAGGTGTTTTCTGTCACTAGTTGTTTAGCCTGCATTAATGGATTCAGTGTAAGCTGCATGATTAATCATTAAAAGATTGGGATCTCAACACCCATGCAACAAATTATAAGTGATGATGATTTGTATAGGTTTATTAATCCTTTGAATCGCTGCATTCAAATCTGTGTTTGAAAAACAAAAATCAAGGAGATTCAGTTTTTAGTCTTTTAAGTTAGTTATGAAGTTACAAACACTCAAATAACACAGAAGTACTGGGATAACAGTTTATAGTTTAGATAAAACCACTGATGTTTATGGTAAAGATTAAAATCACTGTCATATGCTCAAAAATGAAAGTTGTAGGCAGTAATTACAATATTTAACCAATAGGTGTCCACAAAAGTATGCCACTGAATTATTCTTTAAAGATTTATATATCTAGCAATGAAACATGAAGTATGAGTGAATCGTTTATTGAAAATGAGACTAAAAGTAAATAAGGGTTGTACAAATTATAATATTAGATTTCCACATTTAGCATTAGCCGCAACAGTAGTAGTAACAGTGAGTTTTTCACAGTACTGATTGTTTTACAATTAATTTTTATTCAGCTGATTATTTCTTCATTTTATGTTTAAGTTCTGTTTGTTAAAACCAAAAGTTTCTTGCCATACTGTTTTGTGCTAAAAGATGTAGAAGTTCACAAAACTAAGTCTATTTCTGTCACTCGTTTTAGCATAAACGCATATTTAACACAGTTTCATTAACAGGTCTTTTCATTTGTTGACTGAGAGTTACCAATGTTGCAGCTTGCCAATCAGGAGTGCAAATATAAATAAAACATTTATTTTATCTCAATTCCCCCTTCAGTGTCAGTTCCCCTGGCATTTTTTATTAAGCCATGTTCTGCCAAAACCGCCCACTGCAGTGAATGTCCTTAACACTTGCGTCTCGCTCTTCATTTTCACTGCCTTTTTTTGTTATTTTCCATTCTCCCAGTCCTCCTTTACTCCCACATTCCCGCTGACCTCTGTAATCATCATACAGTGGTGCCTACCTGTCCAGTTCAAATGTACTCTTGTGGACAAGAATATGTGGCACACTCTTGGTTACTATGGCAAAAAAAATAATCTCTGCATAGCCTGAAGCAGTTTCATCCTAGAGTTGTGCTTGATTGGAGTGACTTTGAAGCTTTTTTCACTATTATAGGCGTCTCCAAGCAGACAATACAACATTATAGTTAACTGTAAGAGATCAAAATTAAAGTTGGAGGAGAAAATAGAAGTATGTACCTGAAGGCATGTTTTGTATGGGTAAAAACATCTCTATGGTGATAATTCCAATACTTTTATGCCTTCCAAAATCATTGCATTTTAAGGCATGCCAGACATTCCTGATGCAATTTCTAAGGCGGCATTACATGTATCTTAAGCAATTTAGGCAAGAACAGAACGTACTGCGATTTTTGAGGTTTGTGAGACGCTTTTAAATGAACATATTTATTTTAATGCAAAGAAATAAGCATTTGCATTTGCTATGTATTTAAATGTTGATTAGAGTCATGCATCATAAGCATAGAGTCTCTCTTGTGAGGAATGCTATTTGGTGTGGCATGCATGAGTGAGTGTTAACAGAATTGCTGCCTATGTAGAGAGTTTCAAATCAGTCTCTATGGGGCTTCATTTCAGTTAGTTTCCTGCATGGGTAACTCCCTATGTAGACATCAAAGCAGCTCACTGAGTTTTGTAACAGCCTTATAGTCTGCGAGAGACTTCAACGCTTTTGATGCCATATAATATGTACTTTTTTTAATAGATATGACAGAACTGCACACATACTAAAATTAAAATGATATTGTAAAATGTAAAAAATGCGGAAGAATTTGACTTAAAATGACAAATTAAAACTGTAATAGTATGTAAAAGATATTTATTTTCCCTATTTTGTTAATATATAAATAAGAATATTTATTATTTAATGTTTTAATGTTGTAAATTAATAATAATATATATTTTTTATGATATGCTATGGACAGTTCATCCAAAAATGAAAATTTCCTCACCATTTCCTCACACTCAAGTGGTTCTAAACCTTCTTTCTTCTATTGAAGATAAAATAAGATATTCTGAAGAATGTTGGAAAAGAAGCCATCGACATGTATAGTTGGAAAAAATATATATTTAATAGAAGTCAGTGACTGCTTTTCCCAACGTCAGCATCCCTAATGTCTTGCTTTATGATTAATAGAAGTAAATGTCCTGTTAAGAAGTCCCTTAAATTAAGTAATAATATGGATGTATATTTTATATATTACATATTTATGTGATTGCACTCACTTTACAATGTGGTTCCATTAGTAATGTATTTAGACATAAACTAATTATGAAAAATACTTGTTCAGCATTTATTAATCAAATTCAGCATACATACATTTAACATATATAACATACAGTGACAAACTTTATTAAAGGTAAGATGAAAAAAAAATTATATATATATATATAT
>CAIGQQ010038153.1:155612-168751 GCA_903798035.1 Danio albolineatus
ATATATATACATATATATACATATATATATATATATATACACATATATATATATATATATATATACACATATATATATATATATATACACATACATACATACATACATACATACATACATACATACATATACACATATATACATATATATATACATACATACATACATATACACACTCACTCATCGGTCATTTTATTAGGTACACCAGTCCAACTGCTCATTAACACAGATTTCTAATCAGCCAATGATATGGCAGTAATTCATTGCATTTAGGCATGTAGACATGGTCAAGATAATCTGCTGCAGTTCAAATTGAGCATCAGAATGGGGATACCAGGTGATTTACAGTAAGTGACTTTGAACGTGCCATGGTTGTTGGTGCCAGACGGGCTGTTTCAGAAACTGCTGATCTACTGGGATTTTCAGTGCGAATCATCTCAGACTGGTTTCTTGAACATGAAAATGAGTTCACTGTTCATAAATGGCCTCCACAGTCACCAGATCTTAATCTAGTAGACCACCTTTGCGATATGGTGGAACGGCAGATTCGCATCATGGATGTGCAGTGACAATTCTGCAGCAACTGCGTGATGATATCATGTCAATTTGGACCAAAATCTCTGAGGAATATTTCCAGTACTATGCCACAAAGGATTAAGGCAGTTTTGAAGGCAAAAGGGGTCCAGGCCGGTCTTATGAGAAATCGAGTCCCCCCTGAGAATTGGGTCCACCTACTGTATAGGACCAAGAGTGATTCTATTGTTTTACTGGAGTTGTAATCGGTATAGTTTGTAGTGCCTAATTATAAAGTACAACATATGAAATCACGTTCACAATTTATATAATGTAAAGTGTGACTATTTCATTTCACCATTAAAATGGCATGTACAGTATAAGCATTATATTGACCTTTTCATATACTTGTGTATAATTAAAGGCATGTATGTGTTATGAAATTGAGCATTTATCTTTCATACTGTTAAGTTAGCCCAGTTAGCTTATGTGTTAGCATAACCATACCTCTACTGTTATTGGTGGGCTCGATTTCTCACCATACTGGTACTAATAATGTGTACCTAATATGCTACTGCTCAGCCAATTATAAATGACTTCACTGATAATAACTTAATAGTTTGACTTCAATTTCTGTTGTGTGTGTGTGTGCGTGTGTGTGTGTGTTTATGTACTGTATTCTATAACTTAATTTTACCTAAAGTTTGTCATTTTATTGTGTGTTTTTCTCAATTCTATTACTTTATATTTTAGTACATAAAATGAAACTAAATCATCCAGTTCCCTACAGGAGTCCATGTTTGAAAGCTCCTAGTCTACACATAAGCAATACAACATTTTTATTCAATTTATTCACAACAACCTATTAATCAGTTTGTGTTTATGCACTGATTTTAGTAAAGTGATGAATTAGTCTTCCAGTGCTTTCATGGATCAGTATTTTTCAGGTTCTTAAGTTCTCAGCTGGACTCAAAGTAGCGCAGAGGATCATCTGTATCCTGCCTGGTTTCAGCACACTGACATTTGCCCTGCACAGCAGCGGCTCCAGTCCTGACTATGATTTAGAGCTATTCAAAGTAATTATTCCCTTTGCTTTTTGGCTGCATATTTATCTTTGTCTTAGCCTTGTACCTCACAGCCATCCAGCCTCATCAGCTGAGTATAAAAGAAGCGCAAAGAAACTACTCAGCCCTTTTAAATGGATTTCAGGACTGATGGGGCTGAATAGTAGGCTTGAGACTGATGGAATTAACCATTGCTGGATTACCGAGTGTGGGTTGGTGTGATAGATGGACTGAGTTATTGCCATGAGGTGCCAGATTGAGCGAAGGCTAGCAGCTATAAAAGGAAGGCTGAAGTTGGAAGAAATTAGAAGGTTGAGAGGAGTGAGGTTTGTCTGCTGTGTGTGAGCGATCGAACAATGCACGGCTGGTTGGGAAGATGAAGGGGGCCTCAGTGCTGGTGAAAACCTTGCTGATATGGAGGCAGGAGCTAATGTATTCTCCCCATCTTGAGCAAAGCTGGCTTCATATCTTTTGCCATTTCCAGCTAGAAGTAGATAACAGGGGTGACTTTTTTTTTTTATTATTATTTTTTTTTTAAACTGACCAAAGGTAGAGGCGCACACAAATTTTCAGCGCTGCACCTCACTGTTGGTGGCTGGAATCATTTATAGAAGAGATCTAAAATGATATTTGACATCTTTCCGGTTGGTTGGAGGTGGTTTGGCTCTGCATAGCATTGATCCAAAATTCGGTTTATCTGATATTTGATTAAACAGAACGTTTATCAGCAATTTTTTTTTCTTAGGACTGCTGTTAAAGTGAAAATATGTAGATATGGATGTGCACTGAAAAAAATATTCGCTGGATTTACTAAATTTAAGATATGTGGATTCAGACTATTTATTTGTGCTAAATTTAAACAAATTCAACTTAATTTGCATGTTTAAATCAGCCCATATCAATTGCTTACAACCACTTACCTTAAAACAGGAAATCCAATTAATCAATTTTTTCAGTGTGTGTGGTAGACAACTGTAGATAATAGTATTTATGTAATTGTAAGAGATTCAAATAGGAAAAGGTCACACTGTTATGATCGACTGTTATGTTCGACAAGGGTGTTTTCTCCGCTGGAGACTACTTCCAGTATTCTTAACGAACTACAACCCATTAACTCCTAAATCAGACATTCATACACAGACTAGTGATGGGAAGTTTGGATCATTTTACTGACTCGGATCTTTAAGTCTCGTTCATCAAGATGAACGAATCTTTTTTCGAGTCATTTCGTTCATTTCGTTCAATTTGCCAATATATTATTAAACTGTTACGAATTGCTTCCAAACACATGTACAACTAGCCCAAATGTTGATCACACTACAAACAAGTCATAAATAGAATGCTATAAGAGAAAATAACGACTCGGACCGAGGACTCGATACATGAACGGATCAAATCTCTTTCTGGCTCTAAACGCATATGATTGGCTTTTGTCTTTCGCGTGATGAATGAATTAAGACTTGAAAAATGAACGAAACCTGCACATCTGTGCGCAATCTGCGCATGCGCGGATGAACGAATCACTCCCTGAGAGGACCCGTCGTTCCCGAGTCATATTAAAGATTCGTTCAAAATGAACGAATCGTTCAAGAACGACCCATCACTAACACAGACACAGCTGTAGCTCGTCTCACTGATTACATGGACTATATATACACCTCACTTTCACATTCAGATTGCTGAGTCTTGTTTCTTCCACAAACATTACGAAGAGTTTTTTCTTGTTTGATTTCCTGTGTTTTAAATCCTTGTCTAATTGACCATTTTGATTTTTTTATTTTTATTTTTTATTTTTTTTGTCACCTAGCCTGACCATTCACCTGTATTGTGACTACATTTGTTGGATTATCCTTTTGCTCCTGTTTTACTCTCATTATTGACCTTTGCCTGTACTAGTTTTTGGGCAGTGCGAGGTTTCATGAAACACTGAAACACATTTTTTTTATGTATTGCTCTTGAACAGCTTCAGCAGAGAAACAGTTAAGCAAATTGAGGTATTGAAACCATTTACAACATGAGGTTTATGTGATTTATTGGAGCCGTGAGTTCCTGACTAGCATAATGGGTTCGAATCCAGGATGATGCAGCTATAGATGTCAGTTTTTAAGTGCTCTGTTTTTGTCACGTGTTTGATTTTACCAGGAACACTTAAAACATGAACAATTAAAATGTTACATTATTAAAATACATCAAGTCACAATTTCTAAATCAGGATTTGAACTTAGGACGTTTTCAGCACAATTACTATGTGCACATATTTTGAATCACTTTAGTCACATGACCTGGATGTTTCAGATCATGCTTCAGTGCAGTGTTTCGAAACACTTTCGCTTCGGGATCTCGACACTGTGCTGAAACGTCAGTTTTGTGTCAGCCATCCCTAGCCTGTACGACCTGTCCTTTAATAAACTGCATGTGGATCCGCACATCTGTTGTCTGTGTCTGCTTTGTAACAAATACAAAGTCACAATCGTTTCCCCCACTCTTATAGTAGAAAATGGGCTTCCATAACCTACTGAATCACAATGAATTTTTCTCGAAAACCCGGTTAGAATGAATCCCGACCCAGTGAGAAAAGGAAAAAGCCTAGAATTCATGCATAGATATACAATATTGTTAACCAAATTTGTTTCAACTAGTGTTACTAGTGTTCATGCTGTCTATAGCACAGTTGTAAAATAAGGCACTGCCCTTACTTTCTACCAGCAAACTTTTATTTTTTACCCATACAACATACAGTAAGTGTCTGTTTCCTATGGGCTTTGAATGAGCATTCACACTGTGTAAAGCAGAAACTACACACTCCTAGCACACGCTTGCTGAGAGTGTCAGCTGTCCCTTATCTCTCTCTTCCTCATCCTGTTTTTAAAATTCAGTGGGCGAGTAAAGCCTGATACAACAGCCTCCCATCTTTAATGTGCTTTAAATCCAACACCTTGCTTTCCCAACCTCAGGGTACATCTCTGCTCAATTTCACACTTACAGTCCAGAAGAATGTCCTAATTCAATTTAAGCCTGTTTAAGAAAGCAGGGGCTTTCCGTCTCCAGGGTAAGTTTATCTCAGCAAGAGGCCAGGCATGTCAGATTTGAACAACGACACATAGCCGTTTCCCATTAGTAGCTCGAATGAAGTATGTAAATCAGTCTAGGGGGCTCGAAACCCATTAGGACGACCCAGCAAGCACCCCGAAACCATCTTTTGCTCCTAGTTACTGCAAGGTCAGCTGTTCTTCGGGAGCTCATGTTGCAAGAATCCTAATACTTGTGTGTACTGTCTTTCAACATTACCTTCAGACATACGAGTGGAAGCTTATAACTGTCCATAGTAATGAAGGCTTCACTCTCGGAAAATTGAAGAACGGTTTGAGCCCATGAACAGAGAAGCCAAGGACAGTGCAGTTGATCCAAAGAGAAGCTCTATAGATCTGGAGTCTGTGAAATGCAGCTGCATCGAAATGCCATTTTCATGTTTTTTTTTTTTTTTTTTTTGGCTAATCGTGTGTATGGCATTCAAACATGAGGCTTACACTTGTTCAGACAAAAGTCGAGCCATGTGGTCCCACTGACATTTCGCCGTTCATCTGATAACACCCTCAAGACTTTGAAGGGGTTTAATTGGCCAGCAGTTGGGAGTTTCTGTTTCTGTAATTATGCTCATGTTTAAATTCATGCCAGGTACACAAATGCTGCTGAAAATACCAGCATAAATTTGCATGCCAGTTTAGCGATGAAATCGTAACATGGTGGGTTAGACTCTTCCACATTTTTCCCATACAGTTTATGTTTTTGCAATACTATAGACTTAGACAGTCATTATGATTTCAAGAGTTCACCTTTAGATATTGCTTGATGCTATTAGCAGGTTTGGCATGCTGTCCCAGGAGAGAGCCCTGAGCTTGGAGATTAACATGTCGGTGGGGGGTCAGAGATCAGGTAGGTCTCGAGAGGTTCCACTAATAAAGGAGTAAAAGGAGGAGATGGGGTGGTAGATAAGGCAGTAGGATGAAATCCGTCTTTTTATTGTAGGCTTGGATCAATCTGATTGGATTATCGCTGATTACGGATGAGAGACCCGCCACGATCAATCATATTGTGCTCCTCTCGAAATTAGTTTATAAACTTTCACTTAATGATAGAACAATAAAATGCAAATAGAGATAGACAGAACATAAGATAGAAAAATATACATAATGGTAGCATGAAGGAATGTTGTAGTATTTCAAACAGAACAAAAGATCAGCAGAATGATAGAGTGATAGAGCAAAAGTGACAATTTCCAAAAATACTGGTCATCCAGCTTGGTCTCTCTAATGACAACTATGTTTCCATCCACCTATTTTCATGTCCATTTTGGAACATTACATAAAAAAAGCTTATTGGAAATGCAAAGATGCTCATCAATTTTGGAAATGTGGGTAAAAACATATGGGCACAATAGAGTAGGATAAACTTTTTTTTTTAAATATGGAAAAATGGGCTTAAGCTATAACAAAAACACATTTATTAGTCCATATATTATTCAGCATGCACACAAAGTCATGTGGTTTTGTTTAAATAAATCGTGTGATAACAAAAATGGGCATGATGGCACGCATTAATGGACGAACCAGCATACTTTCTGCATTGCCCAATCTGAAATGTCGGTTTGGTCATTCTAAAATGCTTTGTCTTTGTCATGACTCTGTCATGAGCGCCTGTGCTTCCAAATAGCAGATTCAGGCCTCCAAAAGCCACAGCATATTCATTGCATTTTGCCTTTATCCTCATAGGCACTAAGAATTTATTTTATAAGAAAAAAAGGCCCACAATGGCTTTTCCTATTGCAGCAAATTCCATTTTTTTTTTTATATTTGCCCCCAGTTTATCAGAACGTGATGATTTAATAATCATTGATCGATTGATTGACTGAATGAAAATGGTGTTTTATCTGCAAATGCTTTATGCTATTTATGCCATTCTGTCAGCAATCTACTTATTTGGCGAGACGTCATTATTACTTTCTATATTAATCAATAGCTGTTAGGATCAAGTTCTGTATAAATGCTGAAGGTCAGGTGATGATGATCAATAGTCTTTAAGTGCATCATACGTACTGAAACATTAAGTGCAGTTGTAGACATCATACATCATACTTTCAGTATTGCAAGTTACGTACTGAGTGAGGACAAGAGTTGTCCTTGTGTTCATTCCATCCTTTGTTGTTCCATCTATTTGTCTGTCATTCTAATATTCATTCATTAGTCCAGCCAGTACTGTTATTATATTGTTGTGTCTTTATTCTAGCATGCTATGAATCAATTTCTGTCGTTATATTTCATATTTCAATTGTTCACACTTAGCTGATGATTGATAATAAGTTGTGTTTGGTATGCTGTCCTCGGAGAGAACCCAGAGCTCAGAAGATCCTTGAGCCCGGGTCTCCCTCCCGTTTCATTAAGGGGAGTCTGAGCTCAGGTAAGTCTCGAGAGCTCCTCTAAATTTGTTCATTTGGACTATTCCTTGATTAATTAAAGGTTGCCACGGGGAATAAACCACCAACTATACAACATTTGTTTATGCGGTGAATGCCCAGTACTAAAACACTCATATACACGTATACTGTGCCTATTTGGTTTATTCAGTTCACTGATACTGCATGTCTTTGGACTGTGGGAGACAAACAGAGTACTCGGGGGAAACCCACATGAGCACGGGGAGATTATATAAACCACACAGAAATGCCAACTGGCCCAGCTGGGACTCGAACCAACAACCCTCTTGCTGTGAGGCAACAGTGCTAACCACTGAGCCGCCGTGCTGCCCTGTACTGGATTAATCTAGGAAAGAGGGGGAGGGGGCTTCTTCAAGGCAAATATGACAAAGGAAATCTGATTATTTATGTATTCGTTTGGATTCGTCGGATAGGTAAATTAGTGTTGGACTAGTTGAAAAATGTGGTGAGCTAAGCTATTAGCTACTCTACTTAAAATGTAGCTTAACTACACTAAAAGCTACCCTCTGGGAAATGTAGCAAGCTATGCTAAAAGCTACTTGGCAAAAGTAGCTAAGCTACATCTAAGCTATTTTTGCAATTTAAATTTTTAAATCGAAGCAACTTAAATAAGTCAATCATATCTTAGTGATCAGTAACGCTGTCAATAAAGCAATTGTTCTGTTCAATTATTTACTGCAAATAATATGCTGTGCTAAACAGAAACAAATTATAACATATAACAACAGAAACACAAAATCCAATAAAACCAGGTGTTACACATTAAAATACTATTTAATTTATAGTAAAGGGAAATATTTAGGAATGAGCATTAGTATTGTGTATATATATTAAAAACTCTTTATTAATGAATGCATAATGTAGTATCATTAGTGACTAACTAATAGTAATTACCATAATATACTTTAGCCAAGTACCATAACAAATTAAATTTAGAACTTCACTATCGTGTAGTTACAAAACATTATAGCACTTACTATAAATTACTAAAGTATTTTTGGAGTACAGCATAAGAATTAACGTTATTGCATCTTAACATGTAATTCTTGAGGTATGGTCAAGAGGAGTCCTGCTTCAGAAATGGTTATCAGAGCGAGAAGTGGCAGTAACGCACCAAAAAGTTTGTTGTCGACCTACGTAAAATAGGAAGAACAAGAATTAGTCATTCTCGCCATCATCTGGATTTACTTTCATCGGCTAGACA
Organism: Danio albolineatus; assembly: GCA_903798035.1. Lineage (NCBI taxonomy): Eukaryota > Metazoa > Chordata > Actinopteri > Cypriniformes > Danionidae > Danio > Danio albolineatus. The sequence goes on from CAIGQQ010038153.1 coordinate 163,885, forward strand.
ACGGCTTCACAGCTCTGTGAATGTCAGTGCCATCACTTATTGATCAATGATCGGTAAATGTAGCTTGTGTGGACGCTACTGCGCTACTTGACTAGCTATGAAAAGCTATTTGTTTTAGAAAGTAACGACGCTCTCGCCACGCTACTGAGAAATGTTGTTAAGCTAGTAGCGTCACTACTTGTAGCGACACTACTGCCCAACACTGGTAAATGATAGCTAATGCAAGACCGGCTGTGGTCAATCATAAGCATGTGTTCCTCTCAAAGTTAGTACATAAATAAACTTCCCTTTCTATTGTTTGTTTTGTCTGCCTTCTGTGTGTCTATCTGACTGGCTTCTATCTCTTGTTCTGTTATTCTGTCATTCGATCATTTGGTTCTGTTCCTTCTTTCTGTGATTCTATTATTCTTTGTATGGTTCTGTCATTCTGTTCTTGTTTTATTTGTCATTTTATCGTTTTTCATTCTATTGTACATTTGATTTTATTTGTTGCGCTGTATTGTTTGATCTGCCATTCTGTTTATCTGTTTATCTCTTCTTGTTAAAAGTGAGCTGTAGAATTTCAGCTCTTTCTGCATCTTGTCTTGCTGTATTATTTAAATTCAACTATGAGTTCAATTCCGTCTGAAATGGGTTCAAATGAGTGCTCAGCCCTTACTAATGCATTTATATAATGTATGATACAGTGCAGTTTAACATTTTGAGAAATGGTTTTGACCCCTGATCTCTTCAACAGTGTTCCGGTGGTCCCGCTGACCCCGTGTTCACATTGAAAAATAAATAATTCAAGCTTTATTAGATGAATGTAAATAATATAACAATAAAGGAGGAGAAAATCCTTTTTATTTATCAAGCCACAGCCTGCTTGGCTCTCCGTTCTCTGCGCAGTCCTCTGACATGATGAAGGTCAAAGCTTTGAATGTTTTCTTTCCTCGGTGCATTTCGCTGGCACCATCAATGGCTGACCTTTGGCTCCTACCTCATTCGCTGCAGAGGTCATGCTTTGAAATCCTTTAGTGGGCAGCTACATACGGATCCACTCACACGAATGTGACATGCTATTGTCAGGGTTAACCACCAACCTTGCGCAGCTGAAAGCACCTAGAGACCCCAAGCCTGCAATGACATTTCCTCACAGAGCCGGTGCCAGCCTGCATGTCATTTTCTTTTGATACCTCCCCTTCCTCCATTGTGTGGGTGTCTACGAGGAAGAGACAGCTTGGCAGGGAGATGGAGATGTGCGCATAAAGAAAGGACCACAGGCGTTTGCCCACACCTCTGTCGCCTGGCTGCCTGGAGAGGTGCGACGGTCTCAGCAGACGCCAGGTTTGTTTGCGCCCGTTTATCAGTAAGGTGCAGTCAGCCCCATTTAGCTTGTGCAGATGGCTGTGTGCCTGCCTGTGTTTGTGTGGGTGGGAGCCCATCAGTTTGGTGGGCCTGAGGAGGTCCTCCTTCCCTGTCTGTTCTTCATAACAGGCCTCTGTTGTTCTCCGTTCATGATCTGCAAGGTGGTGCTATCCTGAGGAGTGTATCAGGCAATTCACAGCCCCGACAAGCCCCGAGTTGTGTGCTGTTCGGAACAGAATTGCGAATACTGTTTGAATTCTTCAACTGAAGAAAGGTTGGGCAGATGGGATTGAATGTAATTTACTTTGGTTTTTAGAATAATAAAGTTTTACAAGAACATTGCATTTCAGAGTTTCGGACATTACAAGTTTCACATGTAGTGAAGGGTTACTTTTTTTCATTGTAAGAGTCTTTGCACACTGAAATACAACATTTTTTTAAGCATTTCTTTCACATTTTTTTCCAAGAATTCTAAACGAATTACAGACGAAAATGTCAGATTCTGTGTGTAATAACCTTTTGACATCTCTTTCTTTTTGTCTTGCATCAAATTTTAAATTCCTATTTGTTTACAAACACAAGCAAATAATTTACTATAGATAGATGAGGGGAAGGATGGATATATAGACGTATGCTTTAGATTGATGGGGTGGATCCTATACATGTAGACAGACATGCAGATGAAAGGATTGATGGATGAACAGTGGGACAAAGGATTGGATGGATTTTTTTGATGGATGGATGGATGCATAGATGGATGGACCAGTGGATAAATGCTTTAGATGGATGAATGTGTGGATGGAATATGAATGGAGGGGAAAAAGGTTGATGGATAAATTCCTTATGAGGATTCATTTTGAGGGATGGACGGAAGCTTTAGATCAGTGGATGGATAGGTTGATGGATGGATGGATAGATGGATCAATTGACATGTATATATGCTTTAAAATTGATGGATGTGGTGGATCCTATGGGTAGATAGACAGATAAATGGTAGGATGTAGAAATTAATGGATGGACAGATCGAATCACATCTGTACAGAGGGATAAATAGATTGTGGATGGATAGGTAGATGTTTTTGATGGGGGAATCAAACAGGATAAAGGAGTGGATCATTTATTTTTGATGGATGGATGGATGGATGGACCAATGGATAAATGCTTCAGATTGATGGAAGGATGGATAGATGGATGAATGGACAGATGGATATATAGATGGATGGACGGATGCTTGCTTTGGATGGAGGAACGAATGGATGGATCAGTTGACATGCATATAGGCTTTAAAACTGATAGATTTGGGTGATCCTATAGGTATACGGATGGATGGAGGGCTGTAGGGATTGATGGATGGACAGATTGAATCTTGATGGATACATGGATGTTTTTGATGTAGGAAAGGATGCTATAGATTGATGAATAGAGCAATTGATGGATGGATGGGTGGATAAGTGCTTTGGTGGTTGGATAGATTGGATGGATAGAGATGCATGGATATATATATATATATATAGATGGATGGGGGTCCAATATGGATATGTCCTATAGACCATTTCAATGTGATGATGTCATTGGCCCATGCAAATTTCCTGCTTGTTATTAAACTATTTAATAACTGTAACAAAAGGTAATTCAATCATACCCTAATGTTAAAACCGCTGTCATAACATTATTTATTAATATTTGGACATGTTGGATTCTTGGAAGCTATATGGAAATAAAAAATGTTAAACAGCAAATGCGTTTGGAACATGCTATTGTTTACATCCCTGTTCTACATGGTCTATAGATCCTATGTGGATAGACAGATATGTTGATGCATGGAAGGATTAATGGATTGATGGATGAAGAGTGGGACAAAGGGGTGAACGGATCAGATTATTTTTGAGTTATGAGTGGATTCTTTTTGAGGGGTAAATGGATACAAGGAAGAAAGGAAAACAGATGGATTGATAGATGCTAGATATAAATAGATTCGAACGGCTAATTCAAATTTAGAGCTGATCCAGTTCTGATTTGTGCATAGCCCTGTTTCCAGCTTGCCTGGTGCTTCACACAGAGCTGCTCTCTGAGAATTTCAGAGAAACAAAGACAATAAGTGAAAGTTACAATCCACACAACTGCTTCTACTATGGTTGGGTGAGCACCACAGTGAGCCGGTTATAGGGGCATTAACCCCAAACAAAAAGCTGTGAACCAAACCTGAGTCGGGTCATCCTGTAGAAGCATGTTAACTTTTCCAGGACAGGTTTGACTGCGTTTTTGCGAGAGTGAGCTGAAGCAGTGGGTAGGAGTCAAAGTAGCTGGCATTTCCTCGCTGGCTCAGCTGTATGCCTTCTCTCGGGTGAGTGGAACGCAAATGCCTGTGGGAAAGTTTTCACCTCCCATCCATGAATATTTACAGCACTTCAGGAAGCAGAAATACAGTCTCATCGTTAAATCCAAGGTTAGAAATTTCGCACAGGAAGCGCTCTGACACGTTTTGTTTTAGTAATGCTTCGGCTTGAGCTCAATTACCCACGTAAATTTATTTTTGCATGGATTAGCATTCCACGTCAAACGACAGCTCATCACACCTTCTTTATTATACGGCATGGAAATGGGAGATATGGGGTGACTACGGAGGTGATGAATAATGTGTGTCAGTGGGTGCGTGATGGATTTTTCACTTTCATTCCACTCATGTGCACGGGCGGAATACTTTGCGGATTGAGAGGGAGTTTAGCTTTAACCACAGGTTTAAATGAAGGCCCGATTTCATAGATCAGGCCCACATTTAAATGCATGAAAGAGTAGAAGGGGGGGTCATAGATCATGATATGACTTGGAGAGCGCTGACAGCCCCGGGCGCTATGACAACCTGATCCTCATTCATGATTGCGCCACATTTACACTATCAGCTCTGAAAATCGGCAGCGTGGGGTGTGAAACTCATACAAGAACTAGCTTATCGGTTTATATGTGGATGAAAATAGTTCTTGGAGTTCATCAAAGAATTGTTTGCCATTTGCTCATTTCAAATGTGCCACTCATTTTGGTGTGATAAAAAGAAAGAGAAAGGCGGCAAAACTTCCCAGAGGCATCATAGAAGCAGTTAATAGGGTGTGTGCCCTATATTTCAAGCATTCTGAACATACTTGATTAAACTTTTGTAAAATTTTATCTAACATCATTCACTGATGATCTTTCACTTCACTGCGCTGTTCACTGTTGCGTCTAAATCATTGATTCATTCAGACTATTTGAGTTAAAGTTATGTTCAAAATGGTAATTAAATTATACTACATTATTTTTTTCCACGTTAAGTGGTAGATTTCTTTATCAACACAGCAATTACAACCTTTATTTAATTCAAATGATTTTAACTTTTTAAATTCTTATTTATTTACATAATGGCACTGTATTTTTCTATGGAAAAACACAAACATATAATTTACTATGGATAGATAGATAGATAGATAGATGGATAGATGGATAGATAGATAGATAGATAGATAGATAGATAGATAGATAGATAGAT
>CAIGQQ010038153.1:169706-194341 GCA_903798035.1 Danio albolineatus
GACGGATGGACGGACGGACGGACGGACGGACAGATAGATAGATAGATGGACAGATAGATAGATAGATAGATAGATAGATAGATAGATAGATAGATAGATAGATAGATAGATAGATAGATAGATAGATAGATAGATAGATAGATAGATAGATAGATAGATAGAAACATGGACGGACGGACAGACGTATAGAAAGATAGATGGGTGTATGGATAGATAGATGGATGGACAGACGGACAGACAGATAAATGGGTGGATGGATGGACAGATAGATAGATAGATAGATAGATAGATAGACGGACGGACGGACAGATAAATAGATAGATAGATACATGGACGGACGGACAGATGGATAGATAGATAGATGGGTGTATGGATGGATGGACGGACGGACAGACAGACAGATAGATGGGTGGATGGATAGATAGATTGATGGCCGGACGGACGGACGGACAGACAGACAGACGGATAGATGGATGGTTGGACGGGTGGATGGATGGATCCTGGTTGCCTTGCATTTTTAAGCTGAGTCAACTTAACCTTACGAGTCCATTGAACTTATATTAGGTTGAACTGACTTAACCGCATGCATAACTTATAAAATTAAGTTAGAACATGTTTAACTTTAGTTTAACAAGTTACAATGACCTAAAAACATATGCTGTCAGGAGTAATTGATCATATAAGGTTTTACAGTGTAGTTATTGTTATTATTTTTTGAGGTGACAGAAAAACAACCTACCACACACTCAAATGTCTTAGTACACACACATGATATTTATACCAATACACCCACATTATTGTAATTATTTCATTTTAATTCCATTAGCTTTCAGTGCACAGAAATGATAAAGAAAAAAAGATTAAAATTAAGGTTAAGGCTATAAATGCGGTAAACAATGTTTGTACCTTATATAAAACAAGGACACAACAGAAAAGTTGTAGGCTTGTTGTTGTTACACATTTTTAACCATGTTTCGATCATCAACCTTTATTCTTACTGATAAGTGTCACCTTTCTAAATACAAAATATACAAGTAAAATATCATATATCAATATTTGCTTACTTTTATGTTGCATGAAACTATCACAGTGTTTAAGAAAGCAGTTTAGTCTCATTTGAACTGCTTAATGGAAATTTTACAATGCTTCATGGTGTTTGAATAAGTGAGTAAAGCTCAAAGAAATTTTGGATCAACATTATCTTGTTTTGTAACCCATGTGCGCTTTCTCCTTATACTGTACTGTATATTCCCAGAGCCCATTTCTGGATGTCTGCACATCTCTAGCAGGTGAAAGTTCACGTTGTGTAAATCAGGCATGGATCAGTCATGGAAAAGCTGCAGTAGGTGTGTGCAGTCATGCTGCTGGTGTGAGATGCAGCATCAATGAGCAGCAGCAGGCTGTGAAATTGAGAGGACGGTCTGTCAAAAGTGTGGGGATAGTGATGGGCCAGAGTTCGGCTGCTGCGGGTTCAGGGATTGGAGCTGTGGAAAATGTGATTAAATCCCCCTGCTCTTAGTCTGTGGTCTTTATCTTTCCCCCTTCCCCAGGCATGCATGCTGCATACTGAGTGACACATTGATTACTGCTGTTAAATCACCTTTATACCTGCTTGTAAAGCTAGAAATATGTTTTGGTGAAACATTTAGAAAAATGCCTCTGACATACATATAGTGCCCATTATAAATGAGTATACAATAAAATTATTTATCAGAAAAGCTGCTATTTCTCTTATAAATTGAAACTTTTGGATTTCATCTTATATTCTAACAGATTTTTATTTTATTTGTTCACAACATTAGTACTCTATAGGGCTGTGCAATATGGACAAAATAATCATATTGTTTATTTTTTTTTACTTTTTAAATTTATTTTTTAAATTTTTTATTTTATATATTTTTTTTTTTATTTATATATATATATATATATATATATATATATATACAAAACACTTCACAATCAAACAATATAGCATTAAGTTTAATAAATAAAACTGTAGTAAAATTGTCTTTAAAGCAGACAACATCAAATAAATTAAGATTTACTAACCTCACCTCTAGTTAAAAACATAGTAGTACTAACTGCTTGATAAACAAAACTGTAATAAATTGTCTTAAAAACAGTCAACATGAACAAAGATGAACTAACCTCAATTCCAGTCATAACAATAAATAAAAACTAACATAATTCAAAACCACCTGTTCAGTTCTCTCGCTCAACTTCGTCCTGTGCGGAGTGAGCTCTGATTGGTTAACATCTTTCTCCTGCTCAGCTTAGCTGTAATTGCCCGGTGTGCTGCGTCAGCTCTGATTGGTTAACATATTAAAATCATCTGCACAAGATTGTGAACAAAAATCTAAATAAATTAATTGATAAAATTGCAGCCTTCGCGATTTAGAAATTGCATGTGCTTAGATTGTTTAAAATATTTTGTGTGCTTAAATGTGCTTACATTTTTTTTTTTTTTTTTGCGATTGCGATTAATTGCACAGCCCTGATACACTACACCCCAATAAACATGTAAAAGGGAAATGTGAACAGGAAAATTCAATGAGGCCATTCAAAATATTTAATTCTTATTTTTATGTATGTAATTAAATTTCAGTCCTCTCAGGGTTTTGGGGAAGATTTTCCCAATTTATGCAGCCTAAATTGATTTTGTGGTTGTTCATCTCAATGTTTGTGGCAACTTTATTCATTGTGCTGCAAAAATATACAGATAAAAAATTGTATTTAATGTTTTCCCCAGTAAATTATGCACCTAGATGCATCTATACAAGCAAAATCAATGCCGTTTTATATGTGGCATTTATTAAATATTATGCATTTACAGGCAGACCTTGCTTTGTATTTTGCCACCACGCTAAAATGACAGAGCTCTCTTCATTGATTATTGATAAATTGTTGTAGTATTAGAGGAATATTACCAGTTTACATTTGTGATAATGTTAAATGACATGTATGACATTATCAAGAAATCTACTGTTTTGTGGCATTTGCATGATTTTGCTTAAACGTCAGCGATGACAGAATCGCTAAATCTTGGAGGGATCGATTTTAGCAGCACATCATTTGAATGTATACGTATTATTTTTCTAATTCCAAAGATGTTACCATACTCTATATGTTAATGAATGTAACTGTTTAATAAAACCGTTTTGTAAAAAAAAAATGGCACACTTTATAGTCCATATTCACTGAGAAAATCTTATGTGCTGCAAAACTGCAAATATAAAAACAAAGGAGAGCAAAATTTTGAAACAAAAGCTAAATACATGCACAGATTCATTGTCTGTTCAGTGCAGTGCAAGTGTGATGTTTGGTTTTAGGAGGAAATGAACTGAAACCGACACTTGAATGTAGTACTGGGCATTCTTGCCATTTCTATGATAGACGGTCTGATTTAAAGTCCAGGAAGTCATGCACATTAGTTGTGCTCTAAATGGACATTTCTGTCAGTTACTATAGCAGAAAGCCAATGAATGGCCAGTGCTGTTTTCTGTGATGCCCCAGGGCAGTAATTTCAGTGATGCAGATGGCAGACATACATATAGGTCTGTTTTGAGTCATGCAGAATGTGATGTTCTTTGAAAACCCAATTTCTTGTTCATGTTGCACAGACAAGCACTGGTTTCTTCAGTGAGACAGAAAATATACAGTATGCTAACTAATCCAGGCATATATGCAGTTCACATTGCTTGAGGCTGGTTTATGTCTTATTACCTATATATATATATATATATATATATATTTATATATATATATATATATATATATATATATATATATATATCACACATTTTGTTACACATAGTGTTTTATGCTTGCATATTATCATTTTAAAACAGCAGTCAGTCACTTTCATTTAGGGTAATATTAATTTATTTACAAACAAATCATTTGAAATAATGAGCATAACATGCATTTGTTTAGTTATAATATATTTTCAGGGATATAGACATCACATGCCTGAACAATATATTGTTTGAGCATCAATATCGCAATATGTGTATTCCCAGTAGTCACATGGATTACATGATTTATGAAAGATTAAAAGATAAAGATAATATTAAGGATTCTTATTTTTTTTAAAATGTAATAATTTTTATTATTCATTTATTAATATTTAATTTAATATTTATTTAATAATTTAAAAAAATGAATAATTTAATCATTTAAATTGTGACCATGATATTTTACATTTGATTGTTCCATTTCTGTACTCAAATACTGTTAACTCCCCAGAAAACTGTAAAGCACTGTTTATTTAAAGAGCCCCTATTATGGGTTTTTGAAAATGAGCTTGTATGCTGTGTGTTACACAGCTCTAAGTGAAGTGAAATGTCCAGCTAAGGCTTAAATCTGAAAGTGCAAAGTGTTTAAAACTATTGATTCATCTATAAAAGAGTCGACTCATAGTTCCTCAAACGAGTCGCCGTGCTAACGAGTCTTTAGCCGTTTCGGCATTACGTGAACACGAAACATAAGCCCCGCCCATTTATGCGCGCGCAGATTCGAAATCCCCAACCCCACCCACAAACAATAGCGGTGCGAAAACGTTGCCAGATCGGGCGGTTTTAAGTTTGATTGTGCAGGTAAAACCTTTTGGACAGGGTTTGGGGTGAAATCAGTGAGCTACATCTGGCAACACAGTGAGGAGCACTGTGCTTAGCTGGATATTGGAAGTGTGCAGAGAACCCAGAGATGAGACTTTGAGGAGTTAGTAGTTTCTGCAGAAATACCACAGCATTAAATCCAGCCATGAACTGTTCCCCCTCCGAGGAGTGTTTACAACAGAGGATTAGGAGCACCAGGAAATTTTCCAGGTCTGCTATCCAGCAAGTGTGAGTAAGTGCGATTAAGACGGTCGCCTCATTGTTTTCTCCAGCTTGTAAATGATGCATTTAACTGTGCTTTGTAACTTGTAACCGCTTGTAGTGTCTCTGGTTAACTTGTATTCTCATATCGCGTCTAAAAGCACGTTGTTAACGCGACGCGTGCCGCTGTGTTTACGGACTAAAATGCATTTGAGCTCGTGTTCCTCTCCTGTTTGTCGTTGCTATGGACACCATGAGCTCTGCTACACACGAGCGGCCGTGCTGTTTATAATGGTTCAGCTTTTGCCGCTGTGTGCACTAATACTGAATGTCTGTCGCTGTTTTTACTTCTGGTTAAGAATTAGATTGATATGCTGGGAGATCGGGGGTTAGTTTTCGGGGTGAGGTGTCTGAAATACGGGCGACTCCCGATAAAAACGAGTGTTAGCAGATTAGCTCACGCACACGCTATGACTCCTTCCATGTTGATAAGCCGTGGTGGGCATTCTCTCGCGCTGAGCGCTGTCGACCAATCGCAACACACTGGGTCATCGGTCCAATCAGCGCAGTTTAGCATCGCGCGAAGGAGGGGTTTTGGAACAAATGAATCCCTGAACGATTCATATAGGAGTCGCTGAGATAATGAGGTAAAAATAAATGCATATTATAAGACAATGAAAGTGTTTTTTGACCATGCATGCAGATCAGCCTGCTGTTGGAGACCCCCAAAACCAATATATGACCATTTTCAATGTATAATATGGGCTCTTTAATTACTTTTGCTTGTAATTTATTATACTTGAATAATAATGTTTATTGATTGATTGATTGATTGATGGATTTCATTTGAAGCGCAATAAATCATATATGAAATAAAAATAAATACATTTGAAATACATTTATCAACAACTATTTGTTTCTTTAAAACAGTCATACATGCGTAATCACATTTGTAAATGAAATTAGAATCTTTCTGTGAATTTATTTTCTGTCTTACCTGCTTATTAGTGGGTTTACTTCAGAAGCATTTTTTTGTTTTCTGAGCATTGTTTGGGTTATAATAAACATAGGCATTCTTTTTCCACCTTTTCATAACATTTTTTATAACATCTCAGAACAATGTGTGCAACAAATGTACTTAATCATGCTACAATTACATGTAACCACTTTACTGATTTTTTCTGTTTATTACATCTGACACATCTATGTTCTCAGTCTTTCTAATAGTGCAGAAACATCTCTGTTGGCCTGCCATTGAAAAGCTTTCCATACTCAGAGTTTCAAACCTGGTAGAGCAATCGCCAACTCTTTTTAGCACCTCTGCATCTCTCCTGGTTGTCAGAGCGGGGAATTTTTTATTTTTTATTTTATTTATTTATTTTTGGGACACTTCATGTCTGCTACAGATAAGAACACTTTGATTTCATGTTTTGCCATTTGTGGCTGTCGGAATAATGTGTTCCTGCTGGAAATGCGCTATAATGTTTGCTTAGGCGTAATGGCAGCTCTTTCACCTGTCAGTGGTACTGCTGTTGTGCTTCTAGCATGTGCTAATAGGGTTTTTGCATGATGCCAGAGCAGGCTAAGAAGACCAGCAGCTTTTCAGATGGGTGTCTGGGCTGGCTCTCATTTGTCTGTTGTTGCTTTTACTCAAATATGCTTGTTTGGAAGGCCAAAACTGCTGTAGATGATGTTGCATCACAATCTTGCAAATTCTACTGGTTTGTTTTGCCCTGTTTACACCAGTTTTTTGTTGTTGTTGTCGTTGGTGTAGTTGGTTTTAAATATGTTTTTCTGAAATGTTGTTTTGTTTTTCTTGCAAAATATATACATGAGTTTCGATCGTACATCAAATGCAAAACTTTTTTCAATTATATACTTAACATAATTTGTATATATGTATATATATATATATATATATATATGTATATCTGTTTGTGTGTATATATTTATGTATATGTTGTTTTTATGTTGTTTTTATGTGTTTACTGTGGCTTATTGCCACATTATATGGTTTTGATAACATGATATATGCTTATAACGCAACTGAAACGACAGTGGTCGCCATCGCCGATCTCATTCGAAGTGTAAGTGTCCATGTGTTAGCCCAACGACAAAGCTAACAGTATGGGTGAAGGTTAATGCATGTAAGCTTTTTAGAAAGAAATATTTTTACTTATGAAAACGTATTTTCATTTGTTTCCAACTCCGAATGTAATCTGACTCCAATTTATTATAATTTGAATGCTCATACCTAAAGAGAGTTTGATTTAGCCACTAGATTATATCATATTAAGTCAGTGATTGTCAGAAAATATGAGAGTTTAAACAAGAATTTTACATTTATTTGTCAGGCAAAGATTTTCCATTCCAATTCACATAATTATACAAGATAAGCCAATTCAGATTGTACAACAGAGTTTAAGATTAATACCTGACCATGTAGAAAGACATTGCAACATACAAGCTCTGAGACAGAGTCCAGAAACTTGTACGTTGCAACGGGGTCTCCTGGCTAGAATCCCACCGGCTTAAACAACATCTTTACCTTAAATACCTAACAGGGCGTCACAGGGACCCTTGCCTAGTGTATTGATGTGTTAATCATCTCTGGAGGGGGAGCATCTGGCAGAGATTTCATCAAAGTCAAAACCAAATTCAACAAATACCAGGGAAATATTACAATGACCTTAAGACCACTTTACCAATCACACAGAGACATTTAAAATGATACCAAACATGAAGATAAAGCTACAAGATACACCATATTAAAACCTTGAACATTTTATGTGAAATGTAAATGGTCTACTCTGATGGAGCAAGGACATACAATCAGGAAGATAAGCTCAGGATGATTTGAATAGAACAGTTGAACAGCTGGTCTTCTGATCTTCTCAGATTAGCCAGTTCTTTGTTTTAATGCCTGACCATTCTCGTGGTCTTGTCTTGTGGAATTCCATAACAATTTTCAGGGTTTATTATCATGGAGAGACATAGCCAATTCAAACAGAAGTAAAAGATTGCAATGACATATGACGTGTGCAGGTGCTGTACTGCTTCCCCAATTCTTAGGGGTACATTTTGAAGCCCTTCCCCTTCACACTCTGTTTCAAGGGCCAAGGGGAAGGGGTAGAGGTAGGGATACAAAAATAGAATTGTGATTGGGCATTAATATATTGTGCCCAAATGCATTAAATTAGTTTAAAATTAGTTTAAAAATGCTTAATCCCTAGCCTTGAAAACAAATGCATGTAATTATCTTTCACTCTAAGGTTAATTTTAAGTGACGCCACTATGTTGTGAACTGTAATGTCTGATTAGTTATAATCACCACTTGACATTGCAGATTCTGCGATGTGACTTGCACACTCGTAAATTGCAATATCAATGCTGAAACCATGTATTGGCCCTAGTTTTTTTCTTTATTACAAACGTGCTCTGTTTTAAAACGTTTTAAACTCATTCTTGAGGTACAGCTGATCAAAGAGAGTTGACAGATCTTTTAATCTCAGTTTCTCTGCAAATCCTGTCATGTTAACCTGGTTATAGGCGTAACTACAGAGACATGCTAATATGCTCCTGTTAATCAATTCTGTGGGCAGGGAAAACACCACTCCTACGTCACATTGTAGTGGACCTTAAAAATCACTGTGATTTGTTATATTTACGTGTTGTATTTATATCACTCTAATATGACTTAACAGGCTATAAGAACCTGATCTCACGAGAAAACGTACAGTAAGCATTTTACGTTTTTTTTACAAATTTGTACGAGTTCAGTTGTACGAAAATGTACGATTTAGAAAAGGAGGCGTGGCACCCAACCCCACCCCTAAACCCAACTGTCATTGGGTGATGAGCAAATCGTACTAAATTGTATTAATTAGATCGTACAAATTCATATGAATTAGCCACTAAATAAAAAGTTACGAATTGCGTTGATATAGCGTTGGCTATACCTACACACAGTTCTGCCCAAACAACTTCCAAAAGTTGATTTTGCATCATACGTAGGTGCCCTTTGAAAGCAATCTTGCTGTATACAATTCAATTGTTTTTACTGACCTTACATCTTACTGAGCAAAACTTTGAATGGCTGTCTAAATTATAATAGATGCATATACAGTTCATATTTCAGTTTCAGAACACACTCGTTTTAGAGCAAAAAACGGTCTAAACTACAATCACATTGTCTGACCTTCTTTTAATATAAGGCATCTTTGTATTGTTTGTGTTGTTTTTTTATTTTGCAGCAACATTCAGCCACATTTCCACCTTCACCATTCATCCCTTTAGAGCACGCTCTCTCCACAGATGTGTTGTCAGACAAGGCTTTTATGCCTGCATTTGCTGCATTGATATGAAGCATTGAAAAACTGATGCTTTAGATTTGTCGAAATGCTTCAGGCCTCTTCCTTTATTTGTTCTCCCATGGATATTGTCTTAAAATTGGTTCGGCTCAGAATTCACAATACCGAGCTTGTTTTGAATCACTTTTTTTCTGAACATGTGAGCGGGAGAATGAGAAACTGTAAACGATCCGCAAGCCTACGGGTTAGATTGCTGCCTTAAGATAAACACTTACCGTAAAGTCTCCTCAATTCGCACAGGTTATCAAACACTGATGCATTTGAAATACACCATTCCTTCACCTGGTATATGCGTCTCTTTTTTTTAACACTTAAGCAGAGTTATCTTCAAACGTACATCTTTGACAGTGAGTTGTAGCGCCCAAAGCACCCCGTCAACACGCCCTTCAATAATTAACTTAAAAGCAAATTAAGACATAATCTAGTGTGCCGTTCTTCTGTTTTCTGACAAGATTATCCCCATTTACAGCCGAGCTTGTGTGGCAGAGGTTGAGCGCTGCGAGAGGGTTGTCGTATTATTGCATTTATCTCCTCATGGCCTTGTCTGTTTAATGAGTCTTTCAGTTTGACAATGTCAGATGTGCCTCCACTTCACCCTGAGATGCCTCTCTCCTCCATAAGCTCCTCTAAGTAGACGTTTGAGCTGTAATTTAATGGACCCTTCTTGTTGTTAAGTGAAGGTTATTTTGAGTGTTTAATTACTGGCCTTTGATCACTTGTTTAAGTGGAGGAATGGTGGAAATATCAGCTCTTTTAAGGCTTCCTAATGACCTGCGTTCAGAGAGGCCAGCTGAAGTGTGAACAACGGGTTGCTTATGAAGTGTCATCGGTAATGTGTTTATTAAGGGTTGGTCAGAAGTGCTCCAAAAAGAGCTTGACTTGACTTTCGTTTGTAATTAGTTATGGGGCAACACTTTATTTTGATGCTTCCCTTTAAATATGCTGTTCAGTGTAAGAAACCTTGCAATTTCATGTCAAGTAGAATATTAGTAGACTGTCTGCTTAAAGGGAGAGTTCACCCAAAAATGTACTCACAGTCAAGTAGTTTCTTTATTCTGTTGAACACAAAACAAGATCTTCAGAAGAATCTTTGGGGAAAAAAGAGCAATTGATATTTACAGTAGAAACTAAACCATACTATAGATGTCAGTAATTATTCCACCACAACATTCTTCAGAAAATCTTCCTTTTTTGTTCATTGGAATGAAAGAGTCAAGTAGATTTGGAACAAGTGGAGGATGAGTAAATGATGACATAATTTGTATTATTCATTCATTCATTCATTTTCTTTTCGGCTTAGTCCCTTTATTAATCCGGGGTCGCCACAGCGGAATGAACCGCCAACTTATCCAGCATTTGTTTTACGCAGCGGATGCCCTTCCAGCCACAACCCATCTCTGGGAAACACATCCATGCATTCTCATTTACACACATACACTATGGACAATTTAGCTTACCCAATTCACCTATACCGCATGTCTTTGGACTGTGGGGGAAACCGGAGCACCCGGAGGAAACCCACACAACCACGGGGAGAACATGCAAACTCCACACAGAAATGCCAACTGACCCAGCCGGGGATCAAACCAGCGACCTTCTTGCTGTGAGGCGAACGTGCTACTCACTACGCCACCGTGGCGCCCATAATTTGTATTATTTTATTATAAAGTTTCTCAAATATCTGCAAATGCTTTTTACATGTTGATGTTCCACAAGGGCGACACGGTGACACAATGGGTAGCGAAAAGAATATGAATGAATGAATGTTCCACAAACAGATATTTGCTGACTGACATTTTGAATGTTTTATAAGAAGATATTCTGAAGTTTTATCAAAGTAAAATGCTTTTAATCTGAATAAATTACTCTTACAGTAATCAATTTGTTAGTACGCACTAAAACTGTATACTGTAAAAATGCATTTAGAAGACTTATACTGTACGTTTAAAACTTAGTGTCTCATTTTCATTATTAATATTAAGATTTTTGTGTAATCACTCTGGGTGCCACAGTGGCGTAGTGGCTAGCATGTTTGCCTCACAGCAAGAAGGTTGCTGGTTCGAGCCTCGGCTGGGTCAGTTGGCATTTCTGTGTGGAGTTTGCATGTTCTCCCCGTGGTTGCGTGGGTTTCCTCCTGGTGCTCCAGTTTCCCCCACAAGTCCAAAGACATGTGGTATAGGTGAATTGGGTAGGCTAAATTGTCCGTAGTGTATGAGTGTGGATGAGTGTGCATGGATGTTATGGATGGGCGGAAGAGCTGGAAGGGCATCCGCTGCGTAAAACATATGCTGGATAAGTGGCGACCCCAGATTAATAAAGGGACTAAGCTGAAAAGAAAATGAATGTAATAACTCTGCGTTTCTGAGTCTTATCCACACTCAAAAAACTACTTATTTAAAATGACCTGAAAAATCTCATTCCTGTATTCCGGGACAACTTGTTTTATATTCAATCAACTTAAATTTGTACCAACAATTTGGTTAACTTAATAATTGTGTAGAAACCTGCATTTTTTATTTCTCTCAAGAATCAACATAAAACATTTGTCTTTAATTAAAATAATATTTTACATTTACTGTGTTTTTTATAATAATGGTAATAATAAATAATTTCATGAGCCTTGAGTGAGCAAATGAGAAATAATTGATGATTTCAACTTATGTTGTGTTTTAGACTTTAAGGGGTGGTCCACTATGATGTCATATTTTAAACTTTAGTTGATGTGTAATGTAGCTGTGTGAACATAAACAATATCTCTGAATGTAAGATGCTTAAAGTTCAATGCAAAGGGAGACATTGGCTTTTACAGTGAACAAACACAGTGAACAAAGTTTGGGGACTACAAAAAAATACATGCAGGCTAATAATGTCATAAACCCTTCAGGTTACGTGCATTAACCCTGCACAGTGAGGGGGCGTGACCAGTGGCGCTGTAATGTTAATTTCAGAGCCTCTTGAGGGCGGGATTTCGGAGGAACTAGGAAATATGACAGTGGTTTTCATGTTAGTTGAGTAGCTGTGTATAGTCGTGTAAGATATATGAAAAAATAATGTGATTTAGTTATTTTTTTACTAATGAAGCGTGAGCACACATTGCATTGCACCCCAATAAACACAACCAAGTCTTAAAAATACACTATGAATTTTAAAGTAATCTTTATGTAATATACGTATGTTTGTATACGACTGTTTTTATTTTGCCATTCAAAAAGAAGATATACTTCTTCTACAAGTAGTGGGTTATTACATGCATATTAGTAAGGTACTAACTGTTTATTAATAGAAAGTATGAACCTATCCTATATCCCTACACTCCAAAAAAAACCCATCTTTTATTTATTACTATGAAAATGACTATTATTATTAAAAACATTATTTTAACAAAAGTTATTTATTTAACCCAATGGTTAAGTTACAAATATTTGGTGCTCTGTTGGGGTATTTAATGTTTATCAGGTTATTTAATAACTCATCCAGTTGGGTTAAAAATTTAGTTTACAGTCAACTAATTTAGCTGACACAGTACAGCTGTATTTATATGCATTCACAATGTTGTCTCTGCATTATGACGTTTATTTAAGCATTAAAGCAATAATATTGTAGGTATTTTTCAAAAGATAACAAATTACCTCTCAGTGTCGTGATTTTTTTTTCTTATCCGTTTCACCAGCACTCTTAATTAATGATGACACACATGCACGCTTCATAGCCAATCTATATTAAACAGATAAAAATGCTTTCTCTACCTCCCCTGGAGCGTTTTTAGTACTTTTGTAAACTGTGTTATTTATTTACACAGCCATAATTATAAAATTAATAGCAGTACCAGTATTAATAGCAATAGTAAACCCAGAATTAACATTTAATCAAAATAACCCTATGCATTGAGTTAAATAATTATATAAATATAAATAACCCATAGTTGAGAGTGCTATAATAACCTGAAGTTGGGTTATACTGTACGTTGGGGAATTTAACCAAAATATTTTAACTGAGTGATCCTACCCAATACATAAAGTGAACTGCTACCTAATAAGCAGCTAATGTTTTGTTTATTGATCTAATAGTCTTAGTTAATGGATTGTTATTAACATGAATTGTACATTAAAATAAAGCATGACCCTAATTACTAACAGAATCAATTAATAGTATTTTTGTTATCTTATCACATATTTATACACTTTTTAATTGATTGCCTTTTGCCTAATAGTGATAAAACGGTTCTTAAAATCTTCATTGATATATGCGTGCAACTTCTGTTAAGTTTTTGTTAAAAAACGCCCCATATGTTGGAATTAAATGAACAGAGCATATTTTTGTACAGTTTTAACCAACTGTTTTATATTACAACTGCAATTAACATGATGTGTGAACCTGAACCAAAGGCTAGACATAGACTTGACACATATGTCTAGAGTAACAATTCGAAAATATCAGAGCTCACACCTTCCTTCTCCTCCCAGCACTAAAAAATGTCCAAATTGCGTAGATTTTAAGCATACCTAGGAAGATAGACGGTCGATACGACTTCATTTGTTATGCGTATTTGCAGCCCTTTCACGGTTTACTGCAGTCCACACAAGGTTAACAGATCACTCCAGTCGGCTCATTCATAAAGCATGTGTTTTGCATTTGTGGGATTGAAGGAAGGTTGAGTGGAGAAAAATGAAAGCGTTAGCAGATCCATCACGCTGTTTATTGCTGTCTTGCCCAAGTTCCCTCCTTTTTTATCAACCAGAATTCCATTGCATCAGCAAGCAAAACATACAGTCTTACTACTGCTAATATGGGTAAACTGTTTTGATGACATCACTTTGCACTTAAGTTTCTCATCAGATTTCCCATTTAAATGCTCTCTTGAATCTGAAGCGTTTTCCCCCTATAAATAGACGCTAAAGCTGTGGCTCAAATTTGTCACTTTTTCATCCAGTTTCTGTTTTATACACGGGGAATGACGCATGGTGCTCTGTATAGGGGAAAATCAATTCCCTATATGAACAAAGCCAGGTTTTGTGTTCATGTCATGGTCGGCTCATTCATAAAGCATGTGCTTTGCATTTGCTGGATTGAAGGAAGGTTGAGTGGAGAAAAATGAGAGTCTTAGCAGATCCATCACTGTTATATGTAGTCTTGCCCAAGTTCCCACCATTTTTTTCAGCCAGAATTCCATAACAACTGCATTCTCCACTTAGTCTCTCTTCTGCTAAAATGCAACAGTTTTAATGACATCACTTTGCAATTCAATCAAATGCTCTCTAGAATCTGAAGCGTCTTTCCCTACTCCATCCACCCATCCGTCCATTTGTCCATCCTTTTGTTTTGTCCATCCGTCTGTCTGTCCATTCATCCATTCTTTTGTTTTGACTGTCCGTCTGTCCATCCATCCATCCTTTTATTTTGTCCACCCATCTGTCTGTCCGTCCATCCGTCCTTTTGTTTTGTCTGCCAGTCCATCCATCCATCCATCCAGCCTTTTGTTTTAATTCTCCGTCCGTTCATCCATCCGTCTTTTTGTTTTGTCTGTCTGTCCATCCATTCATCCTTTTATTTTGTCCGTCCGTCTGTCCTTTTTTGTCCATCTGTCCTTTTGTCTGTCCATCCATCCATCCATCAATCCTTTTTTGTCCATCCATCCATTTCGTCTGTCTGTTTTGTCCATCTGTCTGTCTGTCTGTTGTCCATCCATCCCTTCATTATACTTTTTGTTCATCTGTCTGTCTCTCTGTCCATCCATCCATCCTTTTTTGTCCGTTTGTCTGTCCACCCATCCGTCCATTCATCCCTTTATTTTGTCCGTATGTCGGTCTGTCCGTCCATCAATCCTTCCATCCATCCCTTTGTTTTGTCCGTATGTCTGTTTGTCCATCCATCATTTTGTTTTGTCTGTCTGTCTGTCCGTCCGTCCGCCCTTCCATCCATCCTTTGTTTTGTCCGTCCATCCGTCTTTTTTTGTCCATCTGTCAGTCTCTCCGTTCATCCATCCATCCTTTTTTGTCCGTCCGTCTTTCCATCCTTCCATACTTTTGCTGTCTGTCCGTCCATCTGTTCATTTGTCCTTTTGTTGTCCATCTTTCCATCCATCCTTTTGTTGTCAGTTCATCCATCCATCCATCCATCCATCCGTCCATCGAATGATACAAAAATGAAATGCACTATAGTAAGAAAACATCTATGAACTATACTCAAGTAGATAAGTCTTATATGTTTAATAAAAAATGTTTTGAATTTAAATTTGAATGTGGAAACTGATGACTCCATTCGAATACAGTAAGTTGCTCCAGAGTTTTGGGCCTGCTAACCGCAAAAGAGCACTCTCCAGGGTGTTTAACTTAAATCTGCGAACATGCAGCAAACCAAGGCTGCAAGATCTAAGAGACCTGGGTGGAGTATACGACTGTTTGTTATCAGCTAGATACAATGGTGCTAGACCATGTAGTGCTTTAAAAACAGAAGCAACTTGAAGTTTCACTGGTAACCATTATAGGGAGGGTTAAGATAGGGGGATTTGATCGTATTTCGACTGACAGTCAAGAGTCTGACTCTGGTTTGCAGGTGACCAATCGTGGTTTGATTAAAGCCATAATAAAGTGAATTGCAGTAATCGAGGTAAGTATAAAGCATAACTAGTTCAAAGTGCTTTTATGAGAGAAATGATGTAGCTTTAGAAAGGCTTCAAATGTGAAAAAACAAGACTTGACAACAACAATAATTTGTTTGTCAAATTTGAGACTAGAACAAAAAACAAAAACAAAAACAACAACAGGTTAAAATCATAAGAATTGCTTGGGCCAAATAAAATACTTCTCGTTCAGAGCCAGAAAATTATGTGTTAGCTAGGATTTTAATATAAACAGACACTAAAGCAGTACTGAGTTTTGGACCACTGAAATTGGTCTCTTTTTCATCCAGTTGACACATAGTGCACTATATAGGGGGACAATCAATTCCCTATATAAAGAGGCCTGGTTTCCCGTTAGTGTCATGGTCGGCTCATTCATAAAGCATGTATTTTGCATTTGTGGGATCAAAGCAAGGTTGAGTGTAGAAAAATGAAATCGCCCGCAGATCCATCACAACGTTATTGGCTTGCCCACGTTTCCCGCCTTTTTTTTTTTTTTTTTTTTTTTTTTTTTTTTAACCCAGAATTTCATTGCAGTAGCACCCTCAGGTAAGGTTCCGCCTGCCAGCATGAAGGGCACAGGCGGTCACACCGGGCATCAATCATGCAGCAGGACATGGTGCCAGTGTAAAGCTTTGATAAAGAGTGTCGTTTGAGCTGAAACCCCCGTCAAGGACTTATTAAAGCGCTGCCTCGCTGTGATTAACGACCCGCATGGTTCTGCCAAGACTAGTCTCTCTAGGAGGAGTGGAAGGTGAGCGTGCGAAAGGAAAGAGTGCAGGTGAACCTTCACACTCTGTGAAAGAACATGAGTACGCAATAAGTTCACTACTAGTGCATATGGCTTTTAATTATCCTGTTCGCACTTAGCCTCACAGGCACATTCTCATGGGGATTTATTCACCGATTTAACTTTCTTTTTATTTATGTGAATCTGTGACATTAAGGGAAACAACTGTATTTTGGTCCACATTATATTAAAATAACAGTACAGCCAAAAATACAAATGTATTCACTGCACACTCAAGTGGTTCCAAACCTTTGAGTTTCTTTATTCTGTTGAACATAATAGAAGATATACAGCAGAAAGCTGAAAACATGTACCGATTGACTCCAATGGTAGAAAAAAAAACGGTTATAGGTTTCCTGCTTTCATCAAAGTATCTACTTTTGTGTTCGACAACAGAACAAAAGTCAAACAGGTGTGAAACAAGTGAGTAAATCATGACAAAATATAGTATTTATAGTGTAAATCCGTATTTATATGGAAGAATCACATCTCGGTTTTAGGCTATTCAGGAGCCATGTGCACCCACTGACAGGTAACATCTGCTTCTCTCTCTTTCAAGTTCAAAGCAAATTTGAATGCCAAAGCATTTTAGATATGTATATAAAATAGCCTGTGTACTATATTAACATCATCAAATTAATAAAATAATCAGCAAATGAGAAACAGAAAAAGTTAATAAAAACAGACAATATCTCTAAAAAAGATCATATTTGCAAGATTAAGATTTGTAGATTTTTTTTAAATAAGGCCAATGCGTTGAATAACCATTACTTATGGTGTACATATATTTTGCAGCCAGTTTTAATGTCATTTCGTCCTCTCTGAGTATATAGTAAAGTTTTTCTGAGTCATTTAGATTAATGAATCTATTATTTACTTTTTATCTCGGTATCGTGGCTGTATGTGTATCGTCAGCAGTGAACCCAGGCAAAAAGTAATCTTTAATAAAAGTAATGCAAAAGCTTTAGAAAGCGAAAGCAAAAGTTGAATTTTGGAAACCTTTAGGAGATTTAGAAACCGGACAAATTTTTTAAGTCCCGAAAATATGCGTTTCTGAAGAGCGCATGAAACTGCAAAATTGTTGACAGGTCTCGCAGGCACAGAACAAAACTTGTAATTGAGAGAAAATTTTCCACTACTTAATGGATCGTGGATGTTTGTTTATATTGAGCGGATACAAAAAATGTAAAAGAATGTTAATAATAGTAAAAAAAGATGTCAATTAATATTCTTGGGTGGCCGTTAATATTCCTGGGTGGCCCCCCAAGTAAAGTCTATATGTGGGAAGCACTGAGATAAATAAGGATTTACCACTAGGTGCCAGATTAACACCAATAACCTAGAGATATCTCAGCTTCATATCCCTCATACATATCATTCAAACACTGAGGTCAAACCTGGAGAGAAAATATGTATAAAAATACTAAATTATTTTTATCTGAGAGTGTAAATATGCAAACAGGTTTTCTGTTAGGGTTAGGAGTGGGGTTGGGTTCAGGGATAGAACGTTGTGTTTATCTGTGTGTGCACGTATAAAGCTTCTAGCCTTACTGAACCTCACAGAAGTCAGGATTGATCCACATATTGTGCTCAGTTCCACATGTCACAAGTCCACACATCTTTCAAATATCAGAGCTGTTTTCTGATGGTTTCTCTTTTATGAAGTGAATTATTAAATTCGCCTTCTCGTGCCTAGCCTTTACAGCACAATAGTCAGGCCAGCCGAGAGGGGAACGGCTCTGAAGGGAACCGCGTGTGTCCTCCCATGAATGCAGCGAGTCTCTTTGTCGGGCATCACATACTCTCCATGCGTTCTCATACGCAGAGTGTTATCAGCTCAGCTGCAAGCGCACACAAAATACACACATTTGCTATTGTGTACAGCTGTGCGCACTTCACTATGTAAATGTTTCAAGCGCTGTACGTCAGCTTCTGCTCTGGCATTTAGAAAGCCTGAGTGCCTAAAGCCCTGTGGGTTTACCATTTTCAAACATTTGTGCGTATTTCCTGCAATTCCCAGTTTTTTCAATGTGACTGACAGTTGAGAAAATATACGGGGGAGCTGTGTGTCAGCTGCTGGGGTTTTCACAAGGGCTGTGGGCTGAGAAAAGTTTGACAACTAGCCCTTTGCTATAGTATAGTTTCTAAAACTGCTCGAAATTGATCCCCCTATTGTGCCTTTTCATCTTATATTATTTTCCATGTAGTGTGCAGTACTGCACAGTGTTTGTGGATGTCAAAGGACTGCAAAATTTCAAAGATGGAGTGTTTTTCTTCCAAAAGAACAAGCTGATTCTGAAACGTATAACCAATTTCAGTCTTATTCCTGCACAAATATATGCAACTTTATAACAGATTTGCATTGCGACAGTGTGCACTTCAATGGCTGCTTGTGAAAAATGTTGACGTTGATCCTCAAACATTGTAGATGTAGCTATGGCTTTGAAGAGGTTTGTGTTGTTTTATGCACTATGAAAGCGAAGGGATTTTGTATGCCCTTCCAAAGGTGAGGACGAACGTGAACTGCTATGGTAAAACTGGAGTCACTGTAACTATTCATATCACTGTGAGTGAATACTAGTGTGTGAATTTACCCTTGTCTCATGTTTCAATACAATCACGAATATCATTGATACAATGTCATAGATTCGACTCAACTGGGTTAACTGTGCCTTCAGTGTCAGTGGAAAACTTTCCCAGCAACTCACAAGCAGCAAAATGTGCCCAGATGCATTACTAAATGCTCACGTGTGTGTCGTCTTTCTTGCCATAGTATGCTACTTGCATGCATGTCTCGCCTCCCTCACCATGTTATGCTACTAACATGTTTCACCTCCCTCGCCATATTATCCTACTCATACACATTTAATCTCCCTCGTCATTGTATGCAACTTGCATACACATTTACCATCCTCACCCACCATAGTATGCTCAAATGTTACACATTTCACCTCCCTTGCCATACTTGCACGTCTCACCTGCCTTGCCGTAGCATTCTACTCACATGCATGTTTTACCCCCTTTTTCCATACTAGCATATGTCTCACCTGCCTTGCCATAGTATTCTACTCACATGTTTCACCTCCCTTGCTACACACGCACAGGTTTTGCCTCCCTCGCCATAGTATGCAACTCGCACACTTTTTGCTTCTCTTGCCATAGTATGCTCCAGGCATGCGTGTCTCACCTCATACACACCTCTCATTTAAGGCACTAAAATATTCTTTTTGCTTCAGTGCAGAACCGACATACAAGTACTGATGCCACTAAAGTTTGGTACTAAACACTAGTAAGTGGCTGACCAATCACAACACATCAGCCAATGAACAGTCACACTGTGAGAAAAGAGCTGATTCGCTAAAAGGTATATTATAATAAAAATAGATCTTGATATGAAACTTTTGTCACAGACCTCCAAAATAAAAGGTGTACAGTGTAACCTTTAAAGAGGTAGTGAAGCACTCACTCAAGTTTACATTATTTTGTAAATTGATTTCGACTTTAATGAAAATCTATATTGGAGAAAATGGCGTGTTTTACTATATTTTTAGAGCTAGGGCACTGCCATCGTGGAATACTGCTGTGTTTGACGTCCCAGGGTTGGTTCCATTCCCTGACAACAGATATAGTTGAAGTAATGGACTGAACACAGAGACTGCAAAGCTTAATGTCTATCGTCTTTTTTCATATTTATTCTGTGTTGTCACTTTATGTACACTGGAAGCTTTTGTAGCCAAAGCAAATTCCTTGTGTGTGAGGCACACTTGGCAATAAAACTGATTCTGGTTAATTGAACCCAATGCGTGAAGCTGTGGATGTGGAGCTGGTGCAAATACAAGCATCAGATGTGTGTCTAATGTAAAAGTTATATATTTATTCTATTTTTACTTTTATTCTCTTTTATTGTTTGAAACGCTTTGGTCAACTCTCTGCATTACACTACCTGACTGCATGTCTGGGTTTCAACCATGGTTTTAACAAGGTCCGGTTGTAACTTAACAGGGGTGGGTACTTTCACTTTTCACAACTACAGCTGCTCACCTCTGTTCATGTTCAAACCAAAGTAAGATGGGCGTGTTTTTTACATGGTTGTCTTTTTATGTCCTTTATACATGTTGAGAAATTGAGTTGATCGACTTGAAAAGGGAATATGTCAGTGGGAATATAATCCACATAGACGAGACTTAGTAAAGCTTGAAGTCATGTATGATTTCAATCGTTGCATTAGTCTGAATTTAACTCCCCTCGAGCAGCGTGAGATAATCGACCAAAGCGCATCAAATGAAAGGTATTAAAAAAAGAAAAATAGAACACGTAGAAATATTATTTATACATTCATTCATTTTCTTGTCGGCTTAGTCCCTTTATTAATCTGGGGTCGCCACAGCGGAATCAACCGCCAACTTATCCAGCATATTTTTACGCAGCGGCAACCAGCCGCAACCCATCTCTGGGTAATTATTTATATATATTTATATATATTTATTTACATATTAGGCTGTCCAGTCTCCGTGTTCAGTCCTATACTTCCACTGTATCTGTTCAGCTGAGAGAACGGAGCCAACCCCGTGATGTCGGACACCGCGACATTGCAAGATGGTGGCGCCCTTGCGCTGTAAACTATAGTAAAACATGCTGTTTTATTTTAAATGGTTATATTAATTGAGTTTGTTTAATATATTTTCATTAAAGTGGAAACCAATGTACAAAATAATGCAAACTTGACTGAGTGCGTCCCTTCCACTTTAAATAGCATAATAGCAATAAAACTCTAAAGTTGGTGGTCTGGGTCTTTGGGCTTCCTGCATGACTGCACAGTTTTAATTCCTTGATCATCAGTTTACCGCTCGGCGTGCGTTGCATTTTTAACTAGTGTTCCCAGGATGTTTTTCCTGTTTTACTGGAATTGATCGAGTGTGTTTTTCATTATTGATGAAGCAGAATTTTTCACGGTGGGAGCGGCTGAGATCTGTGGCGATGTAGATGTTATTACAGTGTTGTGAATGTGAACCTGAAGCACTGTTACTGAGACCTGATGGTGATTATCTCCATCCTGAGTCGATCCTGAAGCTTCATCCAGACAGAGAACAGAGCTGTGAACTTGTGAGCTACTTTAGTTTTATTTTGGGATTTATTACAGTTCCCATCTAGAAACACCCACCTCTCCCTGAAGGAAATCACAAAGAGAATGAGAATCTGAATGAGAATGAGAATCTTTTTATATCTTTATTGCTTCTCATAGACACAAAACAATTAGATAGAGAGCAAATGGAAACTTTTGTTTGTTTTTAAAATTTACGTTTGGTCATTATTACTCGTAATTATCGTTACTCATTATTGTGCAATTCTAAATGATTTGTATTCTTCTGTGGACTATAGAATTACATTGTTAGGTTCTGGTCATTTCCCCCCCCAATGTAATTAAACTAAATAGGGCTTTGAAATGAACATCGGCTTACAAAAACATCCAAACAGTGTGCTCATACATATGAATCACAACTTCAAAAACTTGCTATTTAGCACATAAAGTAAATGTCTGTGAAGAAAAGCAAAAATATCTGCTGGGAGATGATTCCAAACATAACAGAGTCCTCGATACTTAGGCATTAAGAATGAAGAGTCACTTCAGAATCAATTCTATAAGGCTAACCGACTCATCTTTTCATTTAAATATGAACTAAACTTAATTTTTTATAAGAAATATAAAATGACGAATCTCTTTTGCTAATGTTAATCGGATGGGACTTGCTAATAACTATCAGATACATTTCTGAGAACAGATTCGGATTGGTTTAAATAACCATATTCGCAGTTCTTATACCGCTGTGTAATTTCTAATCGGTGGTTATAGTATATCATGCTCCAAAATCTAAATAATAGTCAATGTAAATGTGTATTGGTGATTTTCACTTGTCATTTAAGTAAAAGGTGCTCACGTTTTTTTTTTTTTTTTTTCTAACTAAAATTCTGTATCTAATGCACATCTGACTTTGATACACAAGTAGTGTTTGTTGTACATGCCTTATAAAGGACATACTTTAGCATTACTTTTTGCAACAGAAGTATAATTCACAAGGTTTTGAGCGCTTTAAAAATACCTAATATTTAAAAACAGCATGACATGGATAGTTTTATTGTATTTTGTATTTTAAAAAGTTTTACTGTAATTTTAACTAAGATAGTGTTGCGAATGGAGGACAAGCAGATGAGTTGTTTCAAATGCAGCTTCATTTTAGAATGTTTAGGCAGGCAGGCAGGCAGAAGTCAAAAAAGCATATACAGTGTAGTAGAGAATGCAAGAGCATATCCCAAAGACAGACAAAAGGTCAGGGTAGGCGGCAAATAATCAAAAAACATGATAAACAGTCCAGCAGAGAAAACCGAGTGTTGCCATTTCTCTTGTTTGTCATTAAATTGCACATATGTGTTGACTAAAATCTAAATTTATGTATTATTTTTAAAGTGCTTACAGTATAACATGCATTTAGAAAAAAAAGAAAGAAAGAAGGTCAACAGTAGGTCAAAATAAAATCTTCCATATTTACAGATATTAAATGTTTGGAAAAATGTTAATACAAAAAATTTGTTTTGACTGCATATATATATATATATATATATATATATATATGTGTGTGTGGGCAAGGCAAGGAGGTCTAGATCCCGGCTAGATCAGTTGGCATTTTTATGTGGAGTTTACATGTTCTCCCAATGTTTGTGTGGGTTTCCTCTGGGTGCTCTGGTTTCCCCCACAGTCCAAAGACATGCGCTATAGGTGAATTGAATAAACTAAATTGGCCGTAGTATGAGTGTGTGTGTGTGAATGCAAGAGTGTATGCAAGAATGTTAATATGTGTAAATAAATTTTTATATTGTGTAATATTGAAATATTTATCTAACAGAATATTTTTGTATAGTTTTGTTTTTGTGTATGTGTGCATATCAAATGCACATTTTGTACCTTTAAGGTTAACTTTTGTACCTTTAAGGTATTTTCAGGTAGTCATTTATATGTTTAGGTATTAATATGTACCTTTAAGGACCTGTTTGGAACAAAAATGTATGCCTCAGTGACGGATTTTGTACCTTTATTTCTGAGAGTGTGTATTATGTCTTTTATTTTGGATGCGATAAATTTGATTAATCTTTGCCCAGCACTATTTTTTATAAAACTAACAGCCATTCAATTCAATTTAATTAAATTCATCGTTATTTCTGTAGCACTTTTACAGTGTAGATTGTGTCAAAGCAGCTTAACATAGAAGTTCTAGTTAATTGAAACTCAGTCCAGGTTTCAGAGTTTAGTTCAGTTCAGTGTGGTTTAATTTTCACTGCTGAAAGTCCAAACACTGAAGAGCAAATCCATCAATTCATTCTTTTTGTCGCAATTTAACTTTTGTCTCATTTGCAGCTTCTTTTTGTTTGTCTGGCCCACGTGAGATAAATTGATACTTAACATAGCTGTGAACTCAATTACATGTAAGTCTCCTGAGCAGAGCAACTGCGACCTCAGAGACACAAACTTTTCCTGCGGGTCCAGAAAGACTCCCGAGAGGGTTCATGCTTTGGCATATGTGTGTTACTGTTGTTTTGAGCTGCTCCGTTGAGACTGTGCCCACATGCTAAACCCCATAAACAGCATGTTTGTCTATATATAGTGGAGGTGTCCTAGATCGCAAGCTCCAAAACCTGCATGTGGTCTCCATAGATCATGGAGCTGTTTGGTCTGAGAAAGGCTGTATTTGTGGAAGTCATCTGATGGATTATGGCAATGAAGTCCACGTTGTTTACCAGCATCCTCCTGCTGTCTTTTCAATGTCTTTCCTCATGTGTTTCTCTCTGTCGTTGTGGTACTTATAGGCTCAGATTAAGCCCAGCATGCCTGCATTCAACAATCATCAAAACGTCGTTGCAAAAGATCCAAGGAGAGAACAAACACGCCTTCCTGACAGAATTAGTATATTGTATTTTGCAATGTTTTCATGATGTATTTGCTCAAATAAATGTGTAGGTGTGTGTGTGTGTATATATATATATATATA
>CAIGQQ010038153.1:206597-239135 GCA_903798035.1 Danio albolineatus
TATTATTATTATTATTATTATTATTATTATTATTATTATTATTATTAATATTAATAATAATAATACTATTACTTCTACTACTACAAACACTACTACTAATGGTAATAATAACAATAATAATAATAACAACATGAAGAACAACAACAACAACAACAACAATAATAACAACAATAATAACAATAATAATAATAAAAATAATAATAATAATAATAATAAAATTATTTAAAAACATAAAATGTAGTATGAACAATGTACAATACAATACAGACAATAACAATCTATTAACAGTAAACAATAAATAAATGAATAAATACATACAACAATAAATACATCAAATTTAGATCATAGCTAAATATTGTTGTTTATTTAGAAGTATAATACACTGGCACAGCGCACCTGTGTATATACCTAAAGCTGTTCTCGTGCTTGGCCATCTCACAATATAAATAAATATATACTAATAAACTCTGCTTGCCATAGTTAACACTTGACTGGTGGGAAACATGCGTTGATACAGCTTTATTATATATGTTTGTGGTTTAATTTGATAAGAAACTGTTTTTGTGTTGTTTAGCACTCCTCAGCATGTTCAGAGAGAAAGAGAGAGAGATCACATCACATAGACGGTTCTTCCACTCACCTCTTTCCCTGGTGTTTGTTCACCTTTTCAATTCAAGTGGGGTTTATTTATAAACTAATTTCGAGAGGATCACGTGCCTATGATTAAACACAGCTGGTACCACATCAGCTCCGCACATTGCACATTGCACCAATCAGACGAATCCCGACACACTATAAATTACAAGAGCTTTCTACTCTGGTTGTCTTTGTCTTGAAGAATCCCCCCTTCCACCCCAACCTCTCCCCTTCTCCGATAGGGCGGCACGGTAGCCCTGTGGTTAGCACTGTTGCCTCACAGCAAAAACGCCGCTGGTTCAGCCTCTTCCCGGGCCAGTCGGCGTATCTGTGTGGAGTTTGCATGTTCTCCCCATGTTCGCGTGGGTTTTCCCCAGGTTCTCCGGTTTCCTCCCACCGTCTAAAAAAACATACATCATAAGTAAATTGACTACTTTTAAATAGCATCTTAAGGCAACTCTAGTCAGACATATCTCAGCACGTTCACAAGCAGGGGGAGTTCTTGAGACTTACCTGAGCTCAAACTCTCCTCTCGCCCTTTAAACGGGAGGGAGCCCTGGGCTCAAGGAGCTCAGGGCTCTCTCCCGGAACAGCATGCCAAATATGCTTTATTATCAATCATCAGCTAAGTGTAAACTCTTGAAATATGCTTTCCCAGTATCCCTCAAAGCCTTCCTTACTCTGTCCTTCAGTTTGTTCATGTCGGCTCTATTTTTGTTTTTTTGCAGAGAATTTGCCTTTTAATGTCCGAAGCGGACATCACAAGCAGAGTCTCCATTCCTCTTAGTGGACATAAACATATTTTTATGGATGAAGATATTGTGATTTTTAAAATGCAGACTTTTGGCCGTGGGAAAATATCCCCGAACTATTTCTGTAAACAAAGTTCACATACAATTAATGTCATGTGCTTTTCTAATTTTTAATTTAAATTTTTTGGATTTGAACGGTTGTTCGTCGCACACACTCAAATGCTGAGTTATTTCAACACATATTTGGGTAGGATCAGGACAAACCCAACTACTGGTTTATTTAAAATCCTCAAAAAAAAAATCCAACTTCAGCCCATCAGTTGACCGAAATTTGATTTTGAAATTTTTTATTTTATAATTTTTTTCTACTTTTGCTTTGTTTTACCACTTGTCACCCTGTGGATTTTACCAGCAGGTGTTAACAGGGCCAGTATTAATGTCAGCACTGCTTTTCGGATCTGTGATTTTTCTGTTTGGTGTTTGCACTGCTGGAGCTGCTCGTGTGCCTGTGAATATGGAGGGGCAGATCGGACTCTGCCGCTCTAATGGCTCTTTAATTCCAGTCTGTTGCCTACAGTGGCTGGCATAGCACTATCGCAGCAGTGCCACGATGTGACGTACGGGTGAAATGGGCACAAGTCGGTGTGGTCTGCTATAGAGTCAGCTGTGAAGAAGTTATCCATGCCATCTGTCCTTTATACCTTCTGGCCTCCATCTGCGTGGAGTTCCTCTAGTCAAATTCTCAGCGCAGTGCTCTCATATCCTCTTTTGCTCATGCTTCTGTCCCTGATAGATTACAAGGCACCTTCACACGCTCAGACTTCATCAATGAGTTGTAGTTAAAATTCCACTTTTTAGTCAATGGTCTAGTTTCAAGGTCGGTTTTGTGAAGCTAGTAAAATCATATTTAGCTTCAGTTAAAAGGAAAGGTCACTCACAAAATTTTACATTTCAGTCATTTGCTTTCCCTCGTGTCGGTTTTGAACTTATAGCTTTTTGAAAGTATCTTTTGAAAAAATCTACTGGTTACTGGTTCGAGTTCTGGTTTGAATTGAAAAATATGAGTGTGTGCGCAAATTCAGGTTGGGTTTTTGGTTATTTGCTCCAGAGAAAATGATTAGCTTCAATGACATAAAATCTTTCACTTATGACATATTTTGTCACAGAAAACAATGCTGTGTGCTGGGCTAAAAGTGCTACCTGTGACATGTGAGTGCATTTTATGGTTTTTCAATAAGCTTGTAAGCTTATACATGTGTAAAGGAGCTGAAAACAGCATTAGAATTTCCTACTTCACACACACAAATGAAGATCTGCTGCAAAAAGATGCATTTTCTGATACTTGTATTGAACTGTAATAAACAACACTGCAACTATAATGAAAAGAAAATATGCTTTTGGATCCTGTTTTCAAGATTACATATTCTGGCATTTCGTCTTGTTTTTTTGGATGTTTAAATATATTTAAACATGTGTTGCATTTATATTTCAGCCTAACTGCACCAGAGAATGTTATTCTTGTTTGGTGTGGCAGTGTTGACTTATACTCAAATGAACCACAATGTCAGAACAATCGCAACAGTGTTAGTTTAATTCAAACAATAGGACTATAACTGTTGAAGTTCATACATGGGACCATTAATGTGGTTCATATCACTTTATTAAATGTGTTCTGAAACCATGCAGTAGCATTGTGTGATTACCAAAATATTAGGAATTATTGTAACTATTTGGTTTTGCAGTTTGCATACCTTTTCTTAATTGCTGGGTTGTTGGACTATGGTAAGCCAACGTTGCGATCCAGACTCATTATTGATATGTACCCCTATATACATTTCTGGAGATCGCGAAATATGTCATTGGAGGAATGGTCTTTTGCAGTTTTTCTTTTTACTAATTCACCAGAGATCGCTGTGTATGCTTTTTCAGATATAAAATTCATATCAGGAGTGCCATTTGCATTTGCTGTTCTCACATAAATCGATCAGAGGGCGCTATCGACTGACTGACTAACTGACTGACCAAACAATCCGCCCACCGATCCCCTTCCCTAAACCCAACCGATAGTGTTTTAAAAAGCACAGATTGACCAAAGACCACCACCTATCCTAAACCCAGTATTTTCAAAAGCAATTCAGAAAGAGAAAAGACCTCGTGGCCACCTAGTTTTTATCACGTTCTCACACTAATTTACTTGTTTATTTTATTTTTTTTGCGTTTAAGTTTTGTTTCACTTGTTTCTGGAACCATTCTTTGCCACAACCCCATCATTTCTTTTGAACGCCGTCATCACGGTCAACTCCTGTCTGCATCTTAAGTCCACTGATGTATGCGGTGAGCCACTGAGCAAACAGGTAACAGTGGAAACTGAAGCTGTCAGTGGCATCATAACACCTCGTAGCATTTGTTTTAAAGAAGAAATTCAGCCCTATGTACCTCTTGCTACATAATTCACATTCTCCAGAAATGGGGTACGTTTGCACAATGTGTTTTGACCAGCTTTGGGTCAAATATGGACAAAATCCAGCGTTGAGCTATTTTTATTTGTTTGTTTATTACATTTAAATGACAATTTTCCCGATTGGATGGGTTTGTCTATATCTGTTTCGATATTGGGTTAGAACAAGCATTTCTAGTTTGCACACAAAAATATCGTATGACTATCAAGTTGGTATAGTGGACAAATCTTATATAATGTTTTTTATTTGTACTGCAGATAGTCTAATGAAATTGACTCTGGAACTGTCAAGTATCAGCGTAATCTGTGTGACTGTAATACAAGCGTTTTGGAAATAAGTAATAGCGTTATTGAAAGAACAGACCAAAATGTTTTAAATTGTTATCTAGCAGTGACCGTGTAATGGAGAAATTGCTATTTTGATTTGCATCTCTTCTGTTAATTGCTTAATCATTTAATTTCGATTGTCTCATTGATTCAGTCACAAATTGGATCTGGTTTCTGAGTTTGCAATGACTCAAGCAACAGCTCGCTGCTCGCATAACTGTTTCTTTTTGACAGAGATAATAAATAGTGTGCAAATCGTATGAACTATTTTAATGACATTTTAATAGTCCCTTATTTAGACTAAGAATAAAAAGACATCAGCTTGAGTAGATGATTCCCCGCTCTCTCCAAGAAAAAAAAATACAGTCATGATCTATAAACTCTGAATCACCCTCTTGAAAGTTTTGACAACATGATTATAAGCAACTTTATCAAAAATTAATGCAAAACATTAGCTTTGGAGTCTCGCCTTGTAAACACTTGCGCTTGGTTTTTGATGTACAGAAACAAACTGATTGAACTTGGAATGGATTGGATATCAAAAAAATAAGAAAATTCTTCAGCGGCGCTACACAGGGACATGAAAAACTGGAGTGTATCACTGCTTATATCCAGCCGCCAGCAGAGATTCTCTGGTTAGTTTTTTTTACAACCGTTTGGGACTTCCATGATAGACATTCATAATGAAGTATGGATGTTTAAACATCTCCGCTAAATGGAAAGACAAATTTAAAGTAGGCAGCCGTGTGTACTTCATCTGTGTATGATTAAGTGTGCTTCTGCCAGAGGAGATAACCGCACACACTGCAGGGTCCTTCGCAGAAGTTTCGAAGTCCTTGTCACAGCGTCTGCTTTCCGCTTCCTCCGTCTTCCAACATTTTTAATGAGTTTGCCCACCCGGATCTCCCACTGCGCCCCTCCCCCCACACACACCTTGTTGTGTTGCGTTTTCCCCCTCCCCCTGCGCTCGTATTGTGCAGGTGCACCTCATCTCTGCTTTCCTGGCTGCCGTTCGGTAAACAAAGCATTCAGCAGTGGAGAGCGATTCAATTAAGGTTAATTGAAAAGCTCAGTCTGTCTGGGGCTCCCAAACGCTACCGTTTCCCTTTCGGTTTGCCAGGATAGTGTAGAACATTAAACTCAGACTACACTACTACTCTAAAGTACCTCTTTTCCATTGCCATTTCTGTTCACCTGCCTGTCCCTGGATCTTATCTTAGTGGCCAAGGTGGTCTCTGTGGCACAAGCCAACAATGGCCTTATAAAATTGGGATTCTCTCTTTAAAATATTCGTATGACGTGTTCTGTGGCAGAATTTTTGTTGTGGTGGTTGCTTTTAAATGGCTATTCAAGAGTTCACACTTAGCTGATGATTGATTATAAAGCGTATTTGGCATGCTGTACTGGGAGAGAGCCCTGAGCAAAGAAGATCCTCGAGCCCTGAGCTCCCTCCTGTTTGCAGAGCAAGAGGGAAGTTTGAGCTCAGGTAGATCTTGAGAACTCCACTGCTGTTGTAGCTAATGAACAACTAGAAATTGCTATGAAGAGATAACTACATAGTAGGAGCATGTCTATGGTAACTTAAGTCGCATGTTTTTGGATTGTGGGAGGAAATCGGGGGACCTGGGAGAAACCCATAAGAGCACGGGGGGAACATGTAAACTGCACACAGAAACGTCAACTAGTTTGGTAAGGACTGGAACCAGTGATGTTCTTGATGTAATCTCTGGGCCGCCATTTCGCCCATCTAGAGGAGGAGTAGGGGTGGAAGGGAGTTATGGTTATATATGGTGAAGTAGGAATCATCTGATTGGTGAATCATGAATTGGTGATCAATCATTAGCAGGTGATTCTCTCGAAATCAGTTTATAAATAAACTTCATTTAGATATTCAGGGTCTTGGAAAAACCTATTTTTTTGGTGAATTAGAATTTTTTTTGGTGCCACTTTATATTAAATGGCCTTAACTAATATGTACTTACATTGAATTTAATAATTCATTACTTATTATGTAATGCACTCACCGGCCACTTTATTAGGTACACCTTACTGGTACAAGGTTTTCCTTAAAGTGCCTTAATCCTTTGTGGCATAGATTCAACAAGGTACTGGAAATATTCCTCAGAAATTTTGGTTCATATTGACATGACAACATCATGCAGTTGCTGCAGATTTGTTGGCTGCACATCCATGATGCGAATCTCCCGTTTCAACACATCCCAAAGGTGCACTATTGGATTGAGATCTGGTGACCCATCTGCCTCAAGGTTGACCTGTTGTGCAGAGATGCTCTTCTGCATTCCTTGGTTGTAACGAGTGGTTATTTAAATTACCGTTGTCTTTGTCAACCTGAACCAGTCTGGCCAACCTCCTCTGACCTCTGGCATCATCAAGGCATTTGCACCCAAAGAACTGCCGCTCACTGGACATTTTCACTTTTTCAAACTATTATCTGTAAAGACTAGAGATGATTGTGTGTGAAAATCCCAGTAGATCAGCAGTTTCTAAAATACTCAGACTAACCCGTCTAACAGCAGCAACTACTATGCCACCTTCAAAGTAACTTAAATCATCTTTCTTCCCCATTCTGATGCTCGGTTTGAACTGCAGCACATTGTCTTGACCATGATTACACACATAAATGCATTGAGTTGCTGCCATGTGATTAGGCTAATTAGAAATTTGAGTTAACGAACATTTGGACAGGTGTACCTAATAAAGTGGCTGGTGAGTGTACATGTTTTTAAATTATAACTAAGCTCAATTAAATTCCTGCATGTAAAATACATTTGTAATTAATTTCTGTAATTACATTTATAATTACAGCGTTGACAAAATCCCACTCTTAAACATATTCATACCACCAAAACATTTGGTATCCTTACGCATATCCCATCTCAGTAGCACCACAGGTGTTCTGCAATACATTATGAACACATTAAGTACATTGTATTTGTATTTTGTTGTAAGTACATAGTAGTTATGGACACTAAATATAAGGTGGGAACTGTTAAAAGTGATTCTGGGGAAAGTCAAAGTTTGGTGAAAGCTATAGTATTGTAAGTTTAGCAAAAACTGTATAATTTCAGGCTCCTCTTCATAATTAGAAAATTGCTGTTCATTCTGAAAAAAACAAAACAAAAAACAAAACAAACAACAACAATGAAAAAACAACATATTGTTTGTCCTTTTTGCAGCTAGAGTAGATGGAGATTGATATACAGATGAAGCACAACTCTGTCCAAAAAGGATATAAATAGGTTCCTATTTTCTTCTAGGTTATGTTCTGTAAATGTTCTGTAAGTCTCAGCAATAACTTTGTTGCTGAGTAAACTACAATATGCAGCAAGTTTTATGTGCAACATTATGCTTGATTTATAGGGCAAATTGAAGTGCTGAATGATTTTATAGATGACAAAAAAATGAAAAACATTCACCTTGAAATCCTGCTTTTAGTGCCATCTATAATATGTTCTGAAATGTGTTAAGCCATTAATTCTGTTTAAAGTAATTATTTTACTTTTCACTGAAGTGTTTAAAAAAAAAATAGAAGCCAAAATGTATTTACATTTACGAGTACAAATTATTATACATAATATGTTTCATTACCTTGCTTGGATAGGTCAGAGTTGGGTTTTGTAATAAAGGGTCACACATTGTCATTAGATCTGACATTTTAGGAAGCATTTTGAGATCATTTTGTTGCATTTTTGTCATTGTTGTCGCACTAGCCTTTCCGGCAGTAAAGCTTGGAGAGCACGCTCATTAAGTTAACAAGCATAATGCTTGACTCTGAATTGCTGAACAGGTGAGAGGCTCTTTTTTAGAGCGGCATTATTCCTGATGAAGCGTTTTGGTAAACAAACATCAATTGACCCATGGATGATGTTGCATTTGTGGCCTTTTCTTCACCTCTTCATAAATGGCTAAGTGCATGTATAAAAAGGTGAACATATTGTGTATTGTAAGAATCAAGCAATTTAGATGTCACTATTTAGTTGTCTGACTAATCACTTTTCAACCACTGAAAAGAGGCTTTATTATGTGTCCTTCAAACAGCTGAAGTTGTGTTCATGTTTATCATTGCTAATTGAAATTTCACTTACAAAATTCCCCAAACAGATTTTACACATTCACACTAGTCAAACAAATTTTACACACAAACAGCAGTGTAGTGACTTCTGTTTGACCTTCATAAGGTTTTATGCTGTTGACAGTAAACAATGAACCTAGTTTAACCCTCCAGTGCTTGAAATACCAGGTGTAATCCTATTCAAAATTGTGTCAGAAGAACCATAGGAGTTACGCTGGCACAGTGACTTGCAGTGAGGTTTAGAGGGGTTAGTGTAGTAAGTGCCAGCTTGGAAGAGCTGTGTCTTTAGCACCCTTATGCACTCCTACTGTATTAGAGTTTAAATTCTCAGCCCGAGCCTAATATTTCCTGCCACTATCTTAGGGCCGGGCCAGGCTGTGATCAAGCATTTGTGTGTGAGTGTGTTTTTTTTAGTCATTACTTAATTATCCTAATTGGGTTAAAAGCTTTGCCATAAATAGAAATGTTGTATGGATATTTTAGTCAGCATAAGCAACACGTGTCGGTATACAAAGTTGCACAATTCGCAGCATGTTATGCGCAGCAATGCTAAACCTCCTGCTACAGCGTCTCCTATACTGGCACATACTGTATTCACACTGCACGTGCAAGCAGAGCCATGGCAGAAAGGATGATAGTCAGCCTTTAACGTCCTCTTTTGTTGCAGTCCATTCTGAATAAATAACAATGCAGTTGAAATGCTTGGTCCTTGGTACATTATTCATTAAGATAAAATTTATTTAATTTATGTAGTTCAAACAATTCAGAATTGCAGTTGAGAACATTTGTTAAAACGGCCCACATATTTTAAAAAATAGTCAGGTTTAAATTGGGCTCATAATTACAGTTGATGTGTTGGACCGGGTCGGGCTTGGACACAAGGTGCTTGGGCTCAGGTAGGGTCGGGTTTAATTTTTTGGACCTGAACTAAGCTCTGTACTGTTTCTCCCATGTTTGAAATGCTGAATCAAATCCTGCTCAAAGAGGGGTGAGAAGAACCAGAAGGGTCAAACCGGTGCCATGGCCTACAGTAGATAGGAGTGAATTTTGTTGGATGTGATGGGGTGAAGTCTATGCCTCATGTTTGAGGTTTTTTTTTAATCTCATTAGAAAGGTGTATGAAAAATCAAGGGGTAACCTTGATGTTATGCCTCGGATGTGTTTAAGGTTTATAGGGGCCAGTGTAACGAAGGCCATTGAGTAAAATAAAAACAACAGAAACGAGAAATTCTGACGCTAAAGGCTGCAGTCTTTAGCATATTTGCTTAGCATGCCTACCTCACACACAGGGCGAGAAGAACCAGATATATTACAACCGATGCCTTGACCTACATTAAATAGGAGTTTTGGGGGTAGTAAGAGTAAGTTACACACTGTGAATTCTGATGATTTATTTCCACACGCACACGTCATTAGTGAGCTTTTGTAATAAAAAAATGTTCAGACTCCTTGATACTGTATATGACACAGTTTTATGACAAGGGGAATTCCGAATCAATGACATGAAACCCCACACCAAAATAAAATAGACAGGAAAACATTGCTTTCAGAGCCCATCACTCTTTCAACTTCAGATAAAACTGACAAAAAATAACAAAGCAACAAGCTGCTGAACTAGTCTTTTCATGGCATCTACTGTATATATTGCTGCTCTTTGATAAATTGAAGTAGTAAGTACATTACTTTAGATAAAAGTGTCTGCTAAATGAATAAATGTACATTGTTCTTTTCAACAACACACACCTCACAAATTCTGATCAACAGCCCCAGAACTTTAGTGTTAACAATGACTGGGAACTGGACTTGGCACAGCTTGAAAAAAATTCTCACACATTACGTGGCAAAACCCCACCAGCCATAGTGATTTCCATACTACTTCATCCGCCTGGAATTACACATGAGTTTGTATGACAGAAAAAAAGAACAATGCATTTCTCACTTTTAAATCTTGCTCGGAGAGGTGTGGGTTAGTCTTGAGGAGATACACGTAATCTTTATTGTACTGAACGTAGGGGTTGTGAGCTGTAGACCATTTCTTGTTTGAGATGCTTGTTCAAGTCCCTCTTAGGGTGCACTCACACTGCTATCCGAACCATGCCCAGATTATTAAAGACCCAAACCCTTCACTGCACGACAACTGCACCTTCAGCTAACCTCCTAATTCCTGCAGCATGAGGACTTTATGATTGTTTATGAGCATTAAAGGTGGCTGATCTCGTTGGCGAAATATTTGACTACGTGCCACTGCATTTGATTGCAAACGACTAAAACGATTTAACTAAAAAATATAACTAAAGAAAGAGCGCTTCCTAAACCGAACAGCGCATCACCGATGTCGTAAGCTCGAGGAAAATGTCAGGTAGCTCGAATGTAATGTGAGTGCAGGCCGTCGGGGGAGACGTGAGGGGGGACAAGCGTGATTCAGCCTGGTTCAAGGCAACTGTACATACAGTAGCATGAGTTTACCCTTAGAGTGGTGCGAGAAGAAACAAGGGGTTAAATTGGCAGCGTAATCTGGATGGAACTGAGGTTTAGGTGGTACAATGGAGGCCACAAACACTCTGGCTTCAAGGAAATTCTTGTAAGTTTTCCAACCTCCCAAGCGGGAAACAATGGTTCAGATCTCACTCAGAGAGTAAGTAGAACTGAACAGGGGTCGGCAAAGTTGGTCCTGGAATGTCCTGCAGAGTTTGCCTCCAGCCATAATCAAACACACCTGCTTATTGCACCTATAGCTTTCTAGTGATCTTGAAGACACTGCTTAGCATGTTCAGGTGGGGTTGATTAGTGTTGAAGGAAAACTCTGCTGGACATCGGACCTCTACGACAGAGTTTGCCCACCTATGAACTAGAAGGTTTGCACCTCACATGCACCTCAACCCTAAAGGTCATTATTATTACTATTATTTCATAATCAGACACAGTTAGGAGCAACTCACTAATGTGTCTAGCTTGAAATGGGGATGGACAGGGGGCGACTCCCTCAACTGTATTGAAAGCCACGTTGTACCGTTGTGCATATGAGGGAAGATTCACCTTGTCTTTGAGCAGCTGCAGCTTCATTAAGGGCTTGGCGGTGAGGCAGGGAGTCCCATCTGCCGTGGCTGATGGTGTTGGCGATAGTTCCTGGGCCATGCACGTTTTAGCTTGGCATGTCTAATTCACCCAGCATAGCGACTACATGAAAGATCCGACTGCGA
Organism: Danio albolineatus; assembly: GCA_903798035.1. Lineage (NCBI taxonomy): Eukaryota > Metazoa > Chordata > Actinopteri > Cypriniformes > Danionidae > Danio > Danio albolineatus. The sequence continues at coordinate 218,064 of CAIGQQ010038153.1, forward strand.
GCAAGTGTTGGGCATTACCTAGCCACTTCCCATGGGGCCTTCTGGCCATCAGAGGTGGAAGGCTTGACCCAGCTTCATTGCGGTGCCTCAGTTAGATGTATTGGGATTGAGAGGTACATGAAAGATTGAGAAATTGGCTAATATTTTGTAATTATTGCATAATTTTTGCTATAAGTTACATCATTAAGGTTTAGTTCTATGATTAAGGGTGGATTTATGTTGCCCTCCAGTGAAACTTTTTAAGTTCTGTATGTTTGCATATCATCTTTTTTTTGTGATCAGGCTATTTAAGCAATAGCTGCAGGCATGGTTCATTAGGCCAGAGAATTTTTAACTGGAAAGCTTGTGCTTTCCAACAAGACAAGTTTCAGTGTTTAATTTTGCTGAATGCTTGTTGTGTCTCTTTTGCATTTTGAAATGTCAAAGCATTTTGGCTTTTTACTTCAGTGGTGTTCACTGTACCTTACTTTGGGCAGCATTGGTTCACCATAGCTTATCGATAAGATTTTAGCATGAGAATTTTGATTGATTGTTTTCAACTCAATGCATACAGTATGATCTTAGAAAAGGTCAGACAAGACAAAGTTATCATTTACTTTTTTTATACCTTCTTCTTCTTCTTCTTCTTCTTCTTCTTCTTCTTCTTCTTCTTCTTCTTCTTCTTCTTCTTCTTCTTATTCTTATTCTTATTCTTATTCTTATTCTTATTCTTATTCTTATTCTTATTCTTATTCTTATTGAAGCAGGGCGTCACGGTGGCGCAGTGAGTAGCACGAAGCGCTATACTTAAGGTGAACTGAGTAAGCTAAATTGTCCATAGTGTATGTGTGTTTGAATGAGTGTGTATGGATCCCAGTGATGGGTTGCAGCTGGCAGGGCATCCGCTGCCTAAAACATATGCTATATAAGTTGGCGGTTCATTCCACTGTGGCGACCCCAGGTTAATAAAGGGACTAAGCTGAAATGAATGAATGAATTATTATTCAAGCAAACTTTAAGGAAGATTCAGAACATCCCAAGTCTCCCAGAAGTTCCGGGACTCCCACATATGCATAGAGACTCCCGGATGTCTGCAAACGAATGATAATCTCCCTGCAATCGTGCATCCCCCCCATCACAATGCATGAAGTACATCACGCACCCTCAAATCTGTCCCCGCTCTACAGACACGTCACTCAAACAACAACCCTGTCCACCCCAAACTTTTCAACCACCGAACACATCTCCCGCAATTCATCTATGTCTGACCCGGAAATGACTTTTCACAACTTAGAATGTCTGGAACTGTGAACTAATATTAATAGACTTTAATTATGATTAGTGTTTAATAATGTCTCCTCTTTATTATATCTTCAGTTCCATCTTGTATTCTGCTAAAGACGCATTTAAAAGCTTGCACATATATTTGAAACATACATAAACAAAAACAAACTACCTTGAACCGTCAACCTAGCCTTTATAAATGGAAATGAGTTCAAATATTGTGATGAGGATACTCCATTAAGGCAATGACCTGTTCCAGAATGGCCACTTATAATGTTTGTTAAACTGAACACATGGCACAGGGCCAAAAAACTATTAAGTAGGCACTTATTTTAACAGGAGTATCGACGTAGAAGTTTATGTAGGATGCTGCTTAAAACGGATGTCACTTTGATCGCTGTAGCATGTCACGTCATGTCTCAATATTAAAGATATTGCTTGGGAATTTAGCAAAGCAGACAGTTCTGAAAGCATTTGTCGACTTGTGCAGTGTCAGTGCTGAATGTGTAGCCTGCGAAAGTAGGACATGTTGAGGCCTATGCCTGATTTTAAAAAAGAATGAATGGATTTTAAAGGTCCAGTAATGACTTCTTTCTAATTTCATTTAAAAATGGCTAATTATATTACAGAATTTAAAAAATACAAAACTTACAAAATATTATTTATTTTACCAAATATCACTAATATATAAGTAATGTTTTGACATTGTATTTTGGATTTACTTATGAAGCCACTTTTCTTGTTTATTTTATGCTTTGCTTTACAAATGCAGGGTTTTGTGAGTAATTTGACTGACTGAATAATTTGTCACATAATAAATGTGATTACTAAACAAATGTAAACAATATTCATTCTAAAACAAGTAATACAACCACACAAACGTTTGAAAGGCATCAAGCTCCTTTTTTTTTTTGCTTTCTCTGAAGATAATCTTTAAGAAAATATTAGGTTTTCAGCAAAATTCCGTGTCCAAATCAGGGTTAAGGAAGGATCAAAATAAACTGTACAGCCTAGAAGAAAAGAGATCTCCCCAATTGTTGCCTTAAGAATTTCCTAGCCGATTGTTGCAAGACGTGGAACGAATTGCAGGGTTCTGTAGCATGGCTGACAATGGAGCACTATCATTTGACAAAAAGCACCACCAAAACCAGAGAGTGAAATCTTCCAAGTAAGTGCCTTTCCAATAAATGGGCCCATTTTAGAGCTAGAGGAGTGATGGAGAGATGGGAAATGATGGGGAAAAAAAGAGAGAATGACAGTAGCTGACAGAAGCTACCTGAAATGTTTATCTCACAATAGTTGTCGTGCAGCATCGGTGGATCCTTGAGTTCACGTTTTTGTGTGTGTTTGGAGGATTGAGGTAATACCCGCATCAGAGTATATTCCTCATCCCTCCCAAGGAGAAAATGAGGCAGATGTTGTATTGATTAGGTTTGCATTCATGCTGTTCTTCTTTGTTTCCACATTCTGCCTCATGCTCTTGTCATTTTTTAAATGACATTGATTTGTTTTATATCCATGTTGTGTGATCCTGCTTCCTTTGTAGCTTTATGGAAAATTTAGCTGTTTACATGCATAGGTTTGTTCTTTCCAAATAAATTCAGCCTGCCAGTGTAAATATTCTGCTACTGTAGAAATTGTGATGGGACCTCAACACGTTGGAGTGAAATCAGAAAGGGGATAAATTGACAGAAGATTGCAGCATCTTTATTATTTTTCCACAGTGGTCTATTAGTAAATGTATTAACTTTAGCAGTCTCTGTTTCTTTATGTGGCAATGGTGACAGTTCAAAAGAGAAAACAATGTTGTTCTCAATTTTCTTAGCTCAATATCTACTAAATATATAGTGAACTTAAATAGTAAACTTTTTATTCTGTTTATTGCAGTGAGTCATATTGTAAAAGTCTATTATGTTGAGATCTGCACTATAAAAAAAAAAAAACTGCTTTACACTAGTAAGTGGGCTTGACAAACCACATGTAGAAACACTCTTCTCTCACTCATCGTTTGCTCTCAAACAAAACAAAACACCCCCCGTCCTAATTCTTGCAGTTATTTTCTGACCACAAACAGTAAGCGATTCTAATACCTCTGTGTTATTTAATTGTTTGTAACTTTTTCTTTAACTCAAAAGTGTAAAAACTGAGTATATTTGTGGATCAAACACAGATTTGAATGCTGCGCTTCGAAGGATAACCCCTTTCACATGTACGATCACACCGGTGTGACCAACCTTGGCTGGTCTCTGAAAAAATACGATCACACCGGTGTGATCAGAATGTTCAATGACATTTATTTTATGTTTCAGACATTTAAATACAAATAACTACAAGGAAAACATACCATTTAAGGTTTGTAAAATACACATGGATGTCTATGGAAATGGCAATAATAATTATTTTTCAATTTAGCTGGACAATGTGCTTTGTTCACATAAGATACACACTGTTTATGTTACTATAATATTTTCTTACCTTCATGTATTTCGGCAGAAAATTAGGAATAAACATGACATAAATCCAGCAGCTCAGATCTCTCCTGTGGTTATTGCCAGAAGGGATGCAGCTCTTATCGGAAATTAACAAAAAGTGAAAATATTATGTGTTGTACAGTGTCACAAAAGTGATGCTATATTGACATGAGTATCCTCAGCTGTATCCCATCTAGACTTCACCGCGCTGCAGGAGAGTGAAGCCTAGTGTAGATGGTATACAGCTGAGGATATTCATGACAATGAATGCCTCCTCAGTTGTACAAAGTCAGAATTATTAGCCCCCATTTTTTTTTTTACCAATTCCTGTTTAACATCTCTAATAACTGATCTATTTTATTTTTGCCATGATGACAGTATATCATATTATACGAGATATTTTTCAAGACAGTAGTATTCAGCTCAAAGTGACATCTAAACACTTAACTAGGTTAATTAGGTTAACTAGGCAGGATAGGGTAATTAGGCAAGTTATTGTATAACGATGGTTTGTTCTGTAGATTATCGGAAAAAAAATATATAGCTTGAAGGGGTTGATATTTTTGACCTTAAAATGTTTGACCTTAAAACAAATTTTATTCTAGACGAAATAAAACAAGACTTTCTCTGGAAGAAAATATATCAGACACACTGTGAAAATTTCCTTGCACTGTTAAACATAATTTGGGAAACATTCATGATAATTTTTGTCCCTTAATTGCTCAGATTATGAATATATAATTGCATCGCAACAGTAAATGCAGGTTGTGATACAACGGAAAGCAGATTTGCCACCATATTTCAAACAATTCTACTTATTCCACTCAGTTCAAGCAGTTCATCCACGCTGTCTTTGTTACTCGGTTTGTCAGACACAGCTTTCAGATATGAACGACATACGTGAGCACATATCTCACAAAACCTAAAAGCTGATTTACTTCACTTTCATTTCAATTTCTCTCATCCCTTTGTCATCTGCGTTATAAAAAGCGAGCCCTTCGCTATTTTAGAACGGATTTAGATGGATTTTGATCTGTTTGCACGAACGGCTCTATTACCTGTAATTGTTTCTGAGTGTTTGCACATTAAGAACAGAATATATTCTCAGTATATTATGTAGTTCTGTGCACGCTGCACATTTTCAATAATAGCAGCGTGAACAATAATGGCTTTGACGAGAGTAAAATGACAGTTTCGAGTCAACACTCATAAAGTAGGTGATAGAATGTCACCATTTGTCAGCTGAGGAATGTTTGCACAATATCATCTCTTTGATTTATTGCCGTTTGTAATTTTGACACAGGCTTTTTCCGTCTCACTCTCAGCTTCTTTCCGTGTGTTCACACTTGAAGAAAAAAATGTTTATTTTTTCATCTAGTAGTGTAAAAAGATCTTTTGAGAGATGATTTACATTGTCACGATGCTGCCTTCCTCATTTATATGAACTCCACGATCTGCAGGATGCATGAGATGGAATTACATCAAATGAAAGTGGAATGCAAAGCACGTTTTTTTACTATATTAGTATTATTTTGACACCAATCTGAATATTTGCTCCGGCTGCTTCATGACAGGAAGCAGAGACGCACATGAAGTCCATGTCATCTAAAATATGACTTTATCCTGTCAGAATGAATCTGCCCTCTTGTAACATTATGTCCATTATCTTGAGATGCGTCGTCGGATGTTTTCTGATAGTCGGAGGAGGAAATAGAAACGTTTCAGATGGAATATTAGGGTAGAAGATGATTAGCTACGCCTTTCCTTTTTTGATCTGACAGGGTTGTGTTTTTGAAGTGGAAGTTGATGGAAAGCAAGATAACACAAGATTGTAGGCTTGGAACAGAAATGCATTGTAGTCAATCATGGTACTTGTGACAAATTGAAGTAGTAAGTCATTTCTGAAATACGGCCGGAGCTCGTTTCGTAGATAGCTTTGCATTTCTTTTTCGGATATGCGGCTGCTTAGAGTTATTGCCAGTGTCATACGTTCTAGGGTTATGGAGTTATTTGTGGCCTCTGTTTGTGGTTTTTTTTGGCCTGCTATTAATTTACAAACTGACAGGATGTAAACAAACCACAGGTAGCCGCACGACAACAGATGTTCTTCAGGGTCTCATACTACATTCCAGGTGTTTGTTCTGACACATTTCGCTATTATAGCTGCCAGTATTTCTGTCTCTCAGACACTCTTGCAGATTTCTTGATGAGACAGTGTGTCATTTTTACCCTTTTACTGATGTGAAACTGTGTTCTCCAGACAGGCTCTCCAATCTCTTTTCCATTGCTTGCTATCGGTTCTAGTAAAATTGCACAACCAAATGCAACAATATGCAGCCACAGTTTTTTTCTTTTTTCTTTTCTTTTTTGGCAATTGAAATAAATTAAACATTAATATAGGAAATATATTAATTTAGATCTGTTAACACTTTAGTTTAGGTCACAATTCATGCTGTTAACATACCTGTCAACATTGGGAATTGCATTTTCCACAACATTGCATTTTGTTTTTAATACGAACACTACAGGGCGGTATGATGCCGTTCTTTGTTATCCTTACCAGCTGACCGCTTACCTCCATAAGCACGGCTTTCCTGCTTTCACAAGTTTGTTCAGTTAGCTCTCCATGTACGTTGGTGGACTTGATGCAGAGAGGAGTTGACCACCATGATGGGGTACAGCTCAGATCAATGTTTTGTGTTTGAGGTTCGAGTCCGGTGAGGAGCGGTTCCAGAAAGCAGGTAAGACAAAAACAGAATCCCAAAAAATAAAATATTCTCTTAAATAACAGGGTGAAAACATGGTAAAAATTGAAAACGTGGTAAAAATGAGACAAGGGCTTTTCTTTTTTCTCGATTGCTTTTGAAAATTATTGGTTGGGTTTAGGGAAGTGTTTGAGTTGGTCAATTGATAAAATTTTGGTTGGGTTTAGGGAAGGAGGAGGGTGGGTCAGTCAGTGGGTCAAGTCAGGCCTTCAGAAAAGTACACGGGACGACATTTTCAGAATGAGCCTGGATTGTGCGTTTCCCAGGACTTTGTTGTGGCTGCAAGGTCATCCGCTATACTTAAAACATATGTCAGAATAGTTGGAGGTTCATTCTGCTGTGACGACCTCTGAAATAGAGACCAAAGGTAACTAAATAATAATAATAATAATAATAATAATAATAATACGTTTTATTTATATAGCGCCTTTCCAGAGCTCAAGGCACCTTACAAAGAATGTAACAAAATAAATAGTACAAGCAGACATTGAGAAAAAAACGTAAACAGGTAGAGACAACATTAAACAGGTAGAGACAACATTAAACAGGTAGAGACAACATTAAACAGGTAGAGACAACATTAGGCTTGCAAACATACAAGGAATCAAAAATAACAATCTGGAAATACAAAACAAGACCTAAGAGACAAATATGTAAAGTTGGGTCCAAAAAAGTGGTCAGTTTAGCAATCAGAAGAGTGACATTCAGAGAATATGAAAGACTGAAAATGAAAGAATATCAAAGTTTTGGTGACTGTTGCAGTCGATTTAAATGGGATTATGGTCCCAGCCCTCTTTTTTAAAATTGACAAATTATTAACAAATAATAAAAAATAAATTAAAAAAAACATGTTGAAAGACAGAGACATTCTAATATAATAATTTAACATGATCAAGTGTGGAAGTTCCTTCGAGGATTTTGTTTTTTAACAATGATTGCTTTTATTATTCGCTATATAAATTGTTGTTTGTTGAATACAGGAACTCTGTGTGCTATTACAAGTGTTTTTAATGATTTTTGTGCTATTGCCCACTTCCACTCAGAAATGGGCAAAATACTCTCATTCACACTGATCCCGCCTCTATTTCTAAATATATATATTATATTCTATAAGGGATACTAAGGGATACTTGTGGGTTCGAGTGTGTCTGATCAAAGGCCCGCAGGCGACCCGTCCCTGAGCTGACAGTTGCCAGCCTTGCTTTAGTGCGTGTGTGTATTTATCACCATCTTAAGTGCTCTCATGAAGCGTCTCCACCACTATAACTCTGTCTAATGGAAAACAAAGGCACAGCCAAGGGAGTTCAGACACTGCGTCTCTCCTCTGGCACTAATGCACCATCAAAGGGTGTTGTACGCACACCTCTGCCGGTCATAGCTCACACATCTGTCCACGACAGTACAGCTTGCTGCTGGTAGATATAGAAGTTGATGGAAAGCATGCAAAAGGATGCATAGATCTGCCTGCCAACCTCAAAACACAAAGATGAGAGAGAGCGTGAAAGAGAAGATTTAGTGCTGAAGTCTATCTTGGGGAATGCAATTTATTCACTCGTAATTAATTGATTTATTGCATGCATGCTTGACTTAATTGTATCCTGAAAGCACAGCAACAGCTTGTGAAGTTGTTGTTTTTTTCTATCTGGAGGACTTCCTATTGACTTGGACTGGTTTTATTCTTAGTTAATGATTTTTTGACACTGCATCTTTATGCATAACCCTTAAAATACTTAAATTTTTTTTTTTTGCATTTTTAGATATTCATCTCAAAATTTAATGTTTATTAAAACATTTTAGTCATTTCCTAGGGATTTGGTAACCCTTTGGCAAAATTAGTCATACAGTAACACTCAAACTTTCACACTGAAAATGTCTTTTTTTAGCATCTGGGACTTAAGAAAATAATGCAGTTTATTGTGTTGCATCATTAAATACATATTTAGTCATAGCACCTTTCTTTTTATTATTAGCTTCCTTTAATTAGGAAGAAAACTTTATTGTAGCATGAAATGACACTTTATTTTAACATGCTCATTATTTATTTACTTTAAACTTTTGAGTATTAAAATCCTTTATTCTCCATCTGTTTTTTTATGTCCATACTAATGTAAAAAATAGTAATTATGTGTATTTTTGCATTACTGAGCATATTCTGCATATTCAAACTATTCCTCAGATTTTGGTCCATATTGACATGATAGCATCACGCAGTTACTGCAGATTTGTCGGCTGCACATCCATGATGCGAACCTCCTAATCCACCACATCCCAAAGGTGTTCTATTGGATTGAGCTCTGGTGACTGTGGAGGTCATTTGAATACAGTGAACTCATTGTCATGTTCAAGAAACTAGTCTGAGATGAGTTGCGCTTTATGATATGACACGTTATCGTAAAAACAGAATTAGGGTAGCCATCGGAATTTGGGTATACTGTGGTCATAAAGGGATGGGCATTGTCAGCAATACATTGACACAATGCTCAATGGGCACAAAGAAAAATCCAAGAAAATATCCCCCACTCCATTACACCACCACCAGCCTGAACTGTTGATTCAAGGCAGGATGGATCCATGCTTTCATGTTGTTGATGCCAAATTCTGACCCTAGCATCCGAATGTTGCAGCAGAAATTGAGACTCAACAGATCAGACAACATTTTTCCAATCTTCTATTGTCCAATTTTGGTGAGCCTGTATGAATGGTAGCCTCAGTTTCCTGTTCTTAGCTGACGAGAGTGGCAATCTGTGTGGTCTTCTGCTGCTGTAGCCCATCTGCCTCAAGGTCTGATTTGTTGTGCATTCAGAGATGCTCTTCTGCACACCATGGCTGTAACAAGTGGTTATTTGAGTTACTCTTGCTTTTCTATCAGCTGGAATCAGTCTGGCCGTTCTTCTCTGACTTTTGGCTTCAATAAGGCATTTACGCCTACAGAACTGCCACTCACTGAATATTTTCTCTTTTTCGGAGCATTCTCTGTAAACCCTAGAGATTGTTGTTCTTGGAAATCCCAGTAGATCAGCAATTTCTGAAATACTCAGACCAGCCCACCTGGCACCAACAACCATGCCACGTTCAAAATCACCTTTCTTCCTGATCTGATGTTTGGAAATTTGCATTAACGAGGAGTTGGACAGGTATACCTAATAAAGTGGCCGATGAGTGTATGTGTGTAGTATATTCTTTGACAAGGAAAGAGATTTTAATTTGTCTTAATTACTGCAGTTGTGACTATGATACCTGTTTTATAAAAATAAACAGTTTGTAAAGGCCTAATTGAGACAGATAAATATGTGTATCTACTAGCCTTCTCTTCTGCCTACACAAGCTGTCAAGATGATGCATCGCTGAAGTACTTTTTTCCTTTTATACTGACACTTTCTTTGCTGCGATGCCTTAAACAGATGCTGTTTTGCTTTGCTGCACTCACCTTCTACAGCCAAATAGCCGATAAAGCATCAATGTACAAACTGTCAGGTGCCCGGCTCAGTGGATATTCATTTCTTCTGCTGCTCTTTTTATAGTTTTGATCACTTTATTTACTGTATATTATCATGAACTGAATCTTTTACTTTCTATGCAAGGGCTGCACAATATATCACATTTTTTTTTATATATTGTTATCACGATTATTATATATGCAATATACATATCGCAGAGAAGTGCAATTAATTAAATTAATGTGCGAAGCATTTGTGTGCTGTATGCATATATATATATATATATATATATATATATATATATATATATATGATATTTATCCAAATCTGACCAGATCTGATGTGACCTTTACTATCTTCAACACCATCTTCTCAGTTGGTGCTGTATACCTAGAACTGAAAATTACTACTGATGTCAGGAGAGAAAAGTAACAATAGGCATTAAGAATTTCCGCTAAGGTTTTCAGTCATTAATGGTGTTTTAAAGATGGAATGTTTCTTAGAATTAATTAGCTCAGAAATAAATTATTACCTGATTATTTTAGTATGATCATTACATAGAGCAATAATTAATATTTTTAAATTGCTGATAAGATAGTGTTTTGCAAAGCTAGTTATATTCTAAGAAATATTTGATATCACAACAATATCCCATTTCACGTATATTCTTAGTATCATGCAGCCCCAGTACATATGTACTGTACATATAATGTTGTCAAGCCCCCCCAAAAAAACAATAATTATGTGGACAACTAAACACATATTCAGAAGAGTTTAATTTAACACCTTCCTCATGATTAGTTCATTATTAGTCGTACATCATTTTAGCCATGTTGTATAAATGTAAAGGTCAATTAATACTTCTCGCTGGGTTCACATAGTTGCATACTCTTTGTCAGACCCTGAAGCGCACCTTTCAAAAAATGTACAAAAATAAATAAAAATATAAATAAACATAACAACGAAGCAGAGCACAAGATCTGTGATTTGGTTAAGTTGGAAGCAGTGATGAGTGTGAGCAGAGCTGAGGACCACGGGAGTGTACCAAAGCTGGTTGTGCAACAGATCTTAAGTACTGCAGAAGAGCTCTGGTTGGATACTTTTAATTTTGTATCTATTTTATGATTGCAATTGCTGAACATTTGGCAGTTCCTGCTTTTTTTTATCCTGAACTTGTTAGTTTTGGGGGTTGAAGGAGATGAGGCGAGGACCCAAGTGTGGGAAATGAAGGTTTAATTAAAAAAACAAAACAAAACTCAAACCTCCCCATTGGGGAAAAACATGGCATTATATACACACTCAACCTGACTTAACTTGGTTTGGTTCTTAGCATGACATACTACATTCGACAACTGTTGTTGACAAGACATCAAAGGACGTCATACAGCAGCAAATGAAAGTGGACTATCAAGAACGGGCCAGCACAGGACAGAGCACACTAGAATAAATAGGGAAGACAAACCAGTGAACATACAGGTGGACAGGTGAAAATAATTACAAACAGGATAACAAGGTGGGTCGGACTAGACTACACAAAAGAGCACATAGTACAAAAACACAACAAGCCATGTGCTCAAATACTACAAATACAAACAGGACTAGAACACACAGCCAATGAGAGAGCTCATTGACCACATGCTCACATGAAACAAGGCACTAAATCATGTGGTTACAATGTAAACACGAAACCACGTGCTACACAACACAAACACAACAGAACGCAAGACATGAGCACACAGCATATAAAATCCAAAAACCGAAATAAAATCCATCTGCAACAGAAATCAACTAGAATGAGACGCTGAGAATGAACATCACGCCCCAGACAAAACAAACACAGACACACCGGACAAGATTGCGCATCAAGACCATGTCCGGACCTCGCGTACCCACATCAAGCAGGAGCGTGCACGGTCCGAGCGCAACCAGGGTGGCGCTTATACAATGACAAAGACAGACAATGACTAGAAAGATAAGTACTCGACCCAAGAAAGCTCGAGCCGAGCACAACATATAACACATGACATGACTAATGTCTGGACTCTGCCATCAAAACAAGAATCAACAGGACTGGAGTGGCAGACTCCTGACAGAACTACTATTTACAGTAGCATCACATGCCTTCCTGGCATACAGTGTTTCCTTGTTAAAAGTGGTCTGCTTTATTTTTTACAATTATTATAGATGTTTTAAGGCTGTAAAACCCCTCACTACACACTTTATACACTTTTCCCAGACAGGCAATACTATTTTCTCTCTTGTCTAAACACTCTCAAAGCTCAAACCTTCATTTATTTTATTCCGTATTGCCTCCCTAACTTGCTTTAGTATGTCGAGAAGTCCAATTTTTTGTGCTATGGTTAGCATCTTCCTATGTTTTTTGGGTGCTAGCGCAGGTGCCTTTGATGGTGCAGAATGTTTCGTCGACATTCTAGGGAGAAAACTTGCAAACATACAACACAGCACTTCCGAGACTACTAGCGTTCGAAGCTTTGTCAATTTCGTAAGCTGAATGCATTCTGTACTGGACAGGAGACATGGCACGGAGGAGATTGATTGGCAATGGTCTACAGCCAATCAGGACATAGAACATAATGTGATAATCAGGACGCAGAAGACGATTCATTGTGAAAAAAGCATGTCAAATTGCAGAAAAAATGCACGAAACTGTGAGGCCGCGAAAGGTGAACTATATTATAGCGAGGGAAAGCTGTAAACTCAAAATATTGGAAAACAAACTTGACAGAGTGGAAAATACAATACCCTGCTTTCCACTAGCATTTCATGTTCACCATGTGGTACGGCGATCACTCGATGCAGAAGTATCTGCACAGCATCTGACTACTCCTTGGGATCATCGTAACAGATGAAAATCAAGCCACTTCCACCTTCTTTTGTTTCTAATTTTAAACATGGCTTTATCTTGTAGTGTAGGATGCTCATTCAGAGCCAGGTCATGGAAAGCTTCACATTACATAGAGGTGTAGCAAGGTGTTCAAAGACTGCTTATGTCATCCATCATGTTTTATTCTCAGCAGTTGGCTTTCAGAGATAAGGTCTCGTGTGAAACCCTTGCTGTGCATCTAGAAGTGTACCCAGAGAGCCCCTGTTCATCACAATTACCTTTACGGTAGGGCTCACTTCTCCAGAGAGCAGTAACAAGGGGAAATAAAATCTCACACTGCTTCCCTTTGCACCAGCAGGGATTTAGACGATAAGGCTATTAGAGGAGAGAGAGCAGGGCGAAAAGTCATTACTCAAAGTGTCCCTCTTTTAAAAGTTTTGTCTATACGCAGGTGCTCAGTTTTCGGTGGATATTTGGGTACATATTCTCCATCCAAGTAAGTCTGACGACAGTTCGTCGCAAACAAAACATTTACATGGTGATGCATTTGTACTCTGCTTGAGTGCCTTTTCAAGCACGTACAGACAGTCTGTGTATCTGTGTATGTGATGAATTATTTCATGGCATAGTGACCTCGTAGCTTAGTATGTATAACAACACCTACAGCGCCTGATGTGTCAGTCTCACAGCACAACAGCAGATAAGTAAATGGGAATAAATGGCCTGTTGGGCAGTAAATATTGCAGATCTGTTTTTTCCTACTGGGTTATTTGAGTTTCATCAAACATATTTGAAAAACATAAATACATGATTGGATTCTAGGTATCGGCAGCAGTGTGGTAGCATTTTGAAGTGTGAAGAGCTTCCTGATGCCACACTTGTAGTGTTAGGCATCACAGCAAACTGAGCAGTGGGGGTTCTCAAGGTTAGATGAAGAGAACAGGCCACATTTTTAAGGGGGGATCAATATTTTGTACATTTTACTCTGTTTCCCACCAGCACCTCCTTCACAAACCCCCTGGGGTGGTGACTGAGGTTTGCAGAACAGCTAGAAGGCTAGGAGAAATAGATTCTTCAATTCCCTGTGGGCTGCATTTGTGCCGCCTCTGTGAGGAAATAGTGAACGTGTAAAACAGCATTGATTGGTGAATTGACTCATTCCTTACTTGCGTTATAATCTGAAAAGATTGAAAGAGAACTTGCGACCACTGCATAGGGGGTATCATGTTGTCTGTAGCACATTTATGTATTGTGCTCTATCAATGCAACATGAGTGATTTTTCTAGACTTATTGTTCCATACAGCGTTCCTGTTTCAGACAACAGAGTAGTTTATTGGTTACAGTATTACAGAGTTTAGCTTTAACCCTAATAAAACCCTCCTGAACAGACTAATCAAGGTTGAAGCGTTGCCACAAATCAAAGCATAAAAGTGATTAAAAACAGATAAATGTTTTAAAAGAATGAAAAAGAAAAGAAAGACATAATAGTGTGATCTGTCGGACGTAGCACAGTGCTCATTTAGCAAAGGCACAGCTAAACAGCTGTGTTTTAAGTCTTAATTTGAATGTGTCCAATGATGGAGCACATCTGATCATTTCTGGAAGCTGATTCCAGCAGCGGGGGGCGTAGTAGCTGGAAGCGGATTCACCCTGCTTTGACTAAACCCCTGGAATGTCTAATTTATTTGATCCTAAAGATTTTAGTGATCTGTTTGGTTGGTGTTCAGTAAGGCATATCTTTAGTGTATTGAGGTCCTAGGCCATTTAGTGATTTATAGATAAGTAATAATACCTTGAAATCTATTCTGAATGTAACTGGGAGCCAGTGTAAAGACCTGAGGACAAGTGTGATGTGCTCTGATTTCCTAGTTCAGGTCAGAATCCTGACTGCAGCGCTCTGGATGAGCTGCAAACTGTCTGACTGTTTTTTTAGTAAGGCTAGTGAGGATTCCATTACAGTAATCCACTCTGCTGGTGATAAAACCATGAACGAGTTTCTCACTGGGAATTAAGCATCGAGTTCTAATTTGAGATGATAGTATGCTGATTTAGTTACTGCTTTGATATGACTATTGGAACTCATATGCGAGTTCAGAATTTTAAAGTGTATGTAAATGACAGTATGGTAATCCGTACATACATTTCACTCATCCAAGTACACAGCAGTGCACACAATCTCACAATATTTTTAGTACAACATTTAATTATTAAGATTCTCACTTACCTTTGTCATTCATGTGCTCAGAACGCAAACAAAACCAGTATTTTCAACTCTACTTGATGGGCAAAATAGATGCTAATTAAAATATAATTGTTATTAGAATTTACATACTTTACCTAGTTTGCGCGGTCACTTTGGAGCCTTTCTACAAGTTTTCTTTTGCACATATATGCCATCAGTGACTGCGCTTTATGGAGCTCGGACCATAATCAAGGCCTTGATTGCCTGAATGGCTGTAATTAAGAGTAGCAGAGGGAGACAGAGTCGAAGGGATAGGTATTGACATGCTCGTGTTTTCAGTGCTCTTTCAATGAACAGACATAGGGAAGTATGAAGGTCACCATCAGCAGACCAGACGGAAATCGGTGTTGTTCTCGCAATCAGCCCTTTCTCTTGTAACGTGTGCTCATTCTAATTACTGTCTTCATTCAGAAGGCTGCACTCCTCTAATTACATTTCCCTTTTAGCCCAAACTGTATAACCCTGTAATTAAGAAATCCCCTCCTCCTTTGTCCAAAAAAAAAAAGAAGTTGCTATTGAAAACCCTGAGGCTTACGTGATTCATGTATTTTTTTGCTCTCCCTCCAGCCAAACTTGCTGTTGAGGAAGGACACTCTCTTGAGGCTGCTTGGAAACATGGTTCTTCACACATTGCAAGTTCAGCATGTGCTTTTTGGCGCAAACTGTCTTGTTTATATCTAAATAAACTTTTTGATAGTGCCATCCAAGCATTTCATCTGCCAAAAAAAGACCTTCAGAAGGAATAGATTTTGTACTCACTCAACATATAACACACCCTAAGGCCCGAAACAAGTTCTGTGTAAGAAATGCGAACACAAATGCTTCTAGCTAGGCAAACCCAATTACAGGCATCTTTGCGTTCCAAATGCTGTTTCTTTTTTAGCATTGCTACAAGGGACGTTAGCATTAAATCTTCTACAGTCACATTTCCCTTTTAAGTTGAGTTCTGTAACGGTTTATAGAGAATTTTATTTCTTTTGTTTGTTAAAAATGATGCAAGTATGCTTTTTAATAAAATAGCTAGAATAAATGATCAGCCTTAGGCTCTCCAACCATGTACTCAAAAACTAATCATTTAGATAATTTAGACATGTCAGTTAGGCTGTTTAGCGCTATGTTAACATTAGCCACTGTAATTATGGGCAGTGTATTTTTGACATTATCTTTTAATCCTTTTACTATACATGTGTAACTCACTGGTCTGCACCCAACCCATTCTGAGCTAGGATTGAACTGATGTCCTGACATTTTATCCTACCCACCAGATTATGCTACGAACACTGTATTTGAATGGTTCTGAAGTTGGGATTAGGGATTGGGTAGGTTACAGCGATTATTACAGCTTCATATCACACTACTCCTTGTTAAAAGTTAAACTGGTAGCAAAATCTGATGGGCAGCATATTGCGTCAACAACATGTGCTACCTACTTTTTGAATGGGAGGTAGGACAAATCGACAGTACTCCGGCGATTCTTTACATAGGAGTCAGTTGATCTAACAAGGAGCCTAAAAACCATGACAGACGCTAGAGCACCTTTTAAGGTCAGAGGAGTGAGGTTTACCTGCATAGTACTTCACTAGCTGACCTACAGTCACCCCCCTAAACCTCACTCCCATCCCGGACGAGCCCCCAAAATCTATTGCAGATTCTATTCTGGAGGTTTTTAAAATGACTAAAACAGAGGAAAACAGATGTTTTTTTTTTTGCTGTGTGGTTCACTTTGTTGACTTTAATCACACACAGTATTGAAAGCTATGAAATCTCATGTCACATATATATATATATATATATATATATATATATATATATATATATTTATATACTGTATGTGTGTAACTTACCTGTGTTAAGTCATGAATTTTTATATTGAGTAAAGTTTTGAATTGAGTTTTAAAGAATAATCTGCTGTTCGCATGTGTTACTGTTATTGTTTTTTGTGTGTATGTATATTCTCTCTGTTTTTATCCATTCTATAAACCTCCAGAGTAGGGTTTGCAATACATTAATACAAATTTAACTGTTCATTGTTAATGTTTCTTCATGTTATAACACATGTTGACAGGCTAGCTGTTCGCTGCTTGTTCTGATAGTTCAGACATGTTGTGTATAGTTTCTTATCACCACAATAATGCTAAACCACACATTTTGCTTGCTTGTGCAAAGTATGTTACTTGCCTTAAAGAATATCTTATCTGTGACTGAAAAAATTCTCTGCGCGCTGTCATTTCACTATACTTACTCTAGGTCGCTTTTGTTATCTCTCCATGGCTGCGTCTGCACTTGAGTTTTGACAAGTGTAGAGCCCTTATGCGCAGAATGCCAGGGCCGGATGACCTCTGCCAGAGATTGCTGCCCGGTTCATTAATCTCTCAAGGGCCTTGTCCTCTCAGCAAGCTAAAAACACACACAACACATAAAACGATCATCACTACAGAAGTAAAGATAATCTTCACACTCTGGATCCTTTTCGTTTTTTCTGGATCCTGAGCAGATCCATTCAAAGGTCATGGGTTAGAGAGCGTGTCCAGTTCACAATAGCAGTGCTTCTCAATCCCAGACCTCAAAACTAACTGTCCTGCATAATGTTCATCTGTAAATAATGTGATTTAAATTCATATACTGCACACTAAAATCTCCTTTGAAAGAAACTTATATGCTCCGTTCGAACTGGAATCATGGAGGAATAACCGTTTAGTCCACTTTGCAGGGCGCTTTTGGAAAAATTAGAACAAATATCTGAAGTGATAAGAGAAATATACAAAATGTGCAGAGCAGTGGGGAGTGAGGATCGGGGATGAGCATTTCTGTGAAGGTTTTGTATAATGCATTAAACTATTAAAAAGACTACCTTAGCCCAGCATGAATGCGATTTTCATCTTCAGAATAGAATGCGCATACTCTGTGTTTACTGCCCAATTTTGTATCCACGCTTACAGTTCTCATATGCTCTGAAGTGTGAATTTCTGTAATGAAAAACATGACTTTTTAGCAGCCATTACTCCAGTCTTCTGTTACATGACCCTTCGGAAAACATAATACTATGATGTTTTTGTGTTCAAGAAACAGTTGTTATTATCAGTGTTGAGATCATTGGTTTTAGTCATGTAATTATTATATATTTTGCATTATTTCATGAATAGTGGTCAGAATGGGAAAACAACAACAACAACTTTTGATCAGTTGAGCCGCTGAAAAAATGTTTGAAAAGAAGTGTGTTTACTGTAGTTTTAAAAGATAAAGAAACATTCTGACCAAGGTATTTTCTTTTTTTTTCTAATTAAGAAGCCTGGTGGGAACACCAGCATCCAAAACACACAACATACGCTAATGAATAGCTATGCTGATTTTCAGCAGGAAGATGTCAGCAGGATGTGGCTTTGACATTGAAAAGTGTTTGTTTAAATTCCCTTTTAAAAGTTTTAAGGATGCCTTTATCAAGAGAATCACTGCAGTAAAAATAATTCAGTCGGTTTTACTATTTACTCCTGACATACTTTGTAAGTGTTTGGCTTATATATTTATGCAAGAATATGTGCTGTATGCACATAAAGAAAATGCCACACACTCAAGTATTGCATTCAACCTAGGCTCATTTTTGATCAGATTCTGTGCACGTGATTTAAAGAAAAGAGAAAGTGAACACTTGGATTTGTGAATTTTTTTTTTTTTTTTTTTAACTGACAATTACACATAATAATATGTAAACATGTCCATCCTGGCACCTTTTATTTTAAACAAAAAAACATTGTCTTAAATAAGCAAAAGTTACGAAAGTAATGAAATGCTTTCATTATAGATCTGTTCATTCCAACCCAGGCTCATTCTGAAAATGTACTGCTATATACATTCCTGGAAAGCACAAAATGCATACCAGGAGGTAGTTTTTTTTTTCAGTTTTTATGAATCTACCAAAGGCTGCTGTGGATGCTTTTTGAGATCTCAAATTTTTCTTGTGAGTGCTATTTGCACCTGCTGTTCTCTCAGAAATCCACCAGGGGCCACTGTCGACTGACTGACTGACCGACCGAACGATCCCCCAACCACCTCCTTCCCTAAACCCAACCGATAGTGTTTTCAAAACCACCGATTGACCCAATCACTCCATTCCTTAAACACAACTGATAGTGTTTTCAAAACCACCAATTGACCAAATCACTCCCTTCCATAAACCCAACTGACAGTGTTTTCCAAAGCAATCCAGACAGCAAAAAGCCAGCAGATTTTTACCACGATTTAGATTTTACCACATTCTCACCCTGTTATTGAGGTGTGTATTTTATGTTTTACCATCTGTTTTCGTTTTACCTGCTTTCTGAAACAATTCTTCATCGGACTTCAACCACATTGTCGTGGTCAACTTCTTTCTGTGTTTAAAGTCCACCAACGTACATGTTGAGCTACTGGGCAAACTGGTTACAGCAGAAAAGCTGTCCACACGAAGAAAAAATTAATAAACAAAAAAAAAAACATTGACAGCGACATACCGCCCCATAGCATTCGTTTTAAAGACAAAATGCAGCCATAATCGTAGCTATAATTTGTGCTCTTCAGAAATGTATACAGGGTATGTTTTCACAATGAGCCTGTGTTGCAACGTGTCACACATCTTTTACTGGTAGCACACACTCCACAAAAATGAGTTTTATTGATTTGCTCCATGTTTGAAGACTGATAACATGGGCATAGTGTGAGGGCGTTATCTAACAAGACAATCTCCATACACACCTGTGATAATAAAGAGGATCTTCTTTTCAGCTGCCGAGGACATGCTTTGTCAATTAAACATGCTGTGCATATCTGCAGCTCTCAGTTTGATTGAAGAACCATGTTGGGAAGCACAGTAATTACATGAACCTCACAGGTGGCCTGGTGAATCATACTCCTGCGACACAATTCAACGTTTAACATGGAAACACTTGTATGGTGAGTTGCAAATGGGATATATTACCCTAAAATGGACACAGGTGAAAACTATCATGGCTGCCATATTGAGGTCCTGTTTCAAATTCAAAGTGTTTGACTCCTTTAAAGGGCTGTTTGGAATGAAGGATTTCAAAGGGTACAACTATGGACAGAAGGTCGCTGGTTCGAGTACCAGCTGGGCCAGTTGGTATTTCTGTGTGGAGTTGTGTAGGGGTATTTCCCTGTACTGAGTTGTGGCTGGAAGGGCATCTTCTGTGTATGCTAGAACAGTTGGCGGTTCATTTTGCTATGGCGACGCCTCATGAAAAGGCAATAGGCCAATGGAAAATTTGTATGTATGTATGTATGTATGTATTATTATTATTATTATTAATAATAATAATAATAATAATAATAATAATAATAATAATAATAACAATAACAATAACAATAACAATAACAACAATAATAATAATAATTATAATAATAATTATTATTATTTGATATTAATAATAATAATAATAATAATAATAATAATAATAATAATAATAATAATAATAATTACTATTATTATTATAATAATTATAATAACAATAATACTTTCTTTCTTTAATAATAATAATACACATTTTCCTCATGTACATTTTTTGACCAGCATATATTTAAATAGTTATATAAACCAGAAATGTATTGTCCACAGTACTTGATTTTCTTTCTGGCATAAGATCGATTAGATCAACTGATTGTTCTGCTTTAAAATAAATATAGATTGTGTAAAGGAATAAACAAGCTTGATCGAATGTGTAAATCTAACTGTGCATTATAAACACTTTTTCTCTCTGCAGTAAAAGCTAGAATTTGCACTTTTGTTGCCTGCTGCCATTAGATTGACTTTCTTTCTGACAAATGATCAATTGAATCAACTGATTCCTGCATGACAATTAATGTAGATTGTGTATAAAGTTGAGTGAACAAGCAAATGTACCAATATTTAGACACCTACTGTATGTTACACTAAAACTAGTCTATACATTCTTTCTTTCTTTCTTTCTTTCTTTCTTTCTTTCTTTCTTTCTTTCTTTCTTTCTTTCTTTCTTTCTTTCTTTCTTTCTTTCTTTCTTTCTTTCTTTCTTTCTTTCTTTC
>CAIGQQ010038153.1:239535-263779 GCA_903798035.1 Danio albolineatus
TCCTTCCTTCCTTCCTTCCTTCCTTCCTTCCTTCCTTCCTTCCTTCCCTCCCTCCCTCCCTTCACTTCACTTCACTTCACTTCACTTCACTTCACTTCACTTCACTTTACTTTACTTTACTTTCGTTCTTTCTTTTTCAGTTGGACTTCTGAAAACACTTAAGCTTAAGCACCAGTTCTCACTATTGTCTTATTACCTGCTTGTTATTAAGATATTGGCTATAAAGTACATATTCTGCATGACTTTATTCTACATGCTTAATCCTACCTGAAGCAGCTGCTACCTTAATAAAAATGAATAAACAGCAAATTATTGAGCTAAACGTCTTAGTTAATGGTTTATTAATAGCCAGAATTGTACCTTAAATGAAAGTACGATCAGACTTTCAGTTAGGTCATAAGAAAATAGACTTTATATCTTCGTATTTTGACCATCATGTCATTAGTTGGGCTTTTGTGACACGTTTAACAGATTCTGACATCTTTGCAGACCCAAGTTCAAATTCCCGCTTGTTCGACACAGACAATGCTTAACACTTGACTCAACATCCAGATCCAGGCCCTGTTATTACAGTACAAGCCCGATGGTTAAACACTGAATGGGTTCATTCGGCTGTGATTAAGATCGTCTTGGGCACCTGCGTCCCCGCGTCTCCACCGTCCCCATCTCTGGAGCACCAGACCGGACGTCTCTATTAAAGCCTGTTTGTGCATGCATGCTTTTATTATTCTGATTTAATACAACAATGCCACCAATATCCATTCCGCTCCCTTCACTTCTTATTTATGCCAGTTTGCGCCTTGCCTCCGTCTCAGCGCTTGAGGTTGGTGGGACAATGGATATTAAATCAGATTTATTGTGAGGGTGTAGAATGGTGTCTGACCCTGCTGCTCCGTATGAGCCCGAGGCGACAATGCAGCCCTCGCACAATTGATGGCTCTTCAATTTGCTCTTGGGAATTGGTTACGTTCCGTCTTGGAATGACACCGGGCCAGAAATGGAATTAGGGACAGGCAGCTAAACGTCGGGTTAGAATAATGGTGACCGCCCTGCCTGACATCCGAATTGTTTCCTCCATACACACAGACACACACACATATACTGTAAATGGAATGGGTAGAAGCAACAAATATGTTCACCTTGACACTTTGTGCTTACTTCGCAGTTTGTGTGATTTCAGCACAGGGAGTTTTGGAGAATGTGATGTGTGGGGATGGATTGACAGCAAACTGGTTTGATTGGCTGTTTATGTTGACCAAGTGTGCAATTTTAGTTTTATTTTGGTGCATTATGCATCCAATGTTTAGCCAAGGATTGCGTCATGCATGGTATAATAAGGCACTAGGGGTTAAAATGTTTCGCAGCGTTGGGATTTTGGGCCATTTGGATGTTCCTAATGTGTTCTTTTAGATTATTGAGAAGTAAACATCCAAAAAAAACATCTTTAAAGCGTATTATTATTATTATTATTATTATTATTATTATTATTATTATTATTATTGTTTTCTCCATGTTAGATCAGTTTTGATCCTGGCTTTATCAATGGTCAATTTTCTTTCAAAAAAGTTTTCCTTTCTTTAGTAATCGTTTTGTTTTTTGTTTTGTTTTGTTTTGTTTTGTTTTGTTTTTTAATTTAATTTAATTTAATTTAATTTAATTTAATAAAATTTTTAATTTTTTTACATTTTTATTTTATTTTGTTATTTTTTATTTAATTTAAAATTATTTATTTTTTTATTTTATTTTTGGTTTGATCATTTATTTGTCTCTCTGTCTTAATGTATTTTATTTTATTTTATTTTATTTTATTTTATTTTATTTTATTTTAATAACATTTATCTGTCCATTATTTATTTGATTGATTAAAAGCTGCTCATTTGCATTTAAAGAGACACATATTAAAAGTCTTGTTTTTGTCCAAAAACGAGGCAATTGATACATCATATAATAAAAGATATATGAGGTGTTTTACCTTAAGCTTTAGACATATTCTGTTGAAACCTGAGACTTGTATTACATCCTGATGCACAAAAACACTTATATTTGAGTTAAGACATTCCAAGCTGATTTCGATTTATTCAAGTCATATAATTATTTTTCACACAAACATGAGTAAATTATATTCTAACAAATGCATGTTTTATTCACTTTTTTTTTTTGCAGATCCTTAAATTATTTCTGTTATAATTTCATACTTTCGACAGAACGCCCACAGATCCCCCACGCTGACCATCTGATGCATATCACATACAAAAATGGAAAGTACTTGTTTGGCTGGCTTTGCACAAATTTTGCAAAACAAACATAGAAACCACACCGCTTTCGAGGACGAACTAAGAACTAAGTGGATTTGCCAAAGTCGGTTAAGTTCGTAAAATTAAATCTTTGAAATGTAGTTTTATTTTAGGAATATAACTCTGTATATGTAACTGTGTATTGCATTACAGTGCTTGTTTTGAGTTGTTTTTGCAACTGTTTTTGAGGCTTGTTCACCCTTATAGAATTATTATGAATGCAACAGGCTTATTGGAAATACATACTTCAACCTACATTCTTGGAAAAGTGTAAAAATGTACTTACACATACTTTTGACTGCAGTTTCTGGGCAAAATGAACACTACAAGGCAGTATGACCAACAACTTTTGTACATTTTTACACTAATGATATTTACAAGGACAAATTGTTGGCAAATACGTTTTTTGTTTTGTTTTTTGTGCAGTTCTTTGCACATAACCCAAATAAATACCACAAATTGACTTAATGGTGTCTATGGGTCACTAAGCGATCTGTATGATAGGTCCGCATAGAACAAAATGTACCCTAACGAGCACAGCACCCTCTAGTGGATTTTTCACCAGAGTTGTGCAATAAACGGTACTTGGAGCAATGCATTTTATGTTTTGCAAAAATGTAGGCTGAGGCACGTATTTCTAATAAGCCAGGGATGTATTAATATAATTATTTTTCTTGGACTATAAATGACAAATGAATATGAGAATTACCATGTCAACAGTTATAAGCCGGTCCAAACAACGTTAACAAAGCATGACTTAAAGAAATTACACCTTACCAAGTATTATATTACATATAATATACAATTTGCTTATTCAACAAGATAGACTACATATGAATTAAGTCAAAATTTACTGAAACAATAGCAACTATTTTCTCTTGAATTTTCTGGATATATTCTCAACATTGTTCTCAAATAGTTTTTTTCTTGAAAAATAACAGCTTTTTAAGTTTTAAAAAAATGTATTCTTACAATTTTATTACACTACATTTTTTCAAAATGTATAGCAAATCTAATCATATATTAGAATGAATTTAATCTTACAATGGGTTTATATTTTTATCATTGCTTGGCCCAGATCTTGAGATGGTTTTATTTATTTATTATTGCTTGGCCGTAATTCTCTTCTGCTTATTTCTTTGTATGTTTCATTAATAATTCATCAACTCAGAGAGCATTAGGGCCGCACAATATATTGTTTCAGCATCGATATCGCAATGTGCTCATCCGCAGTAGTCACATCGCAAGATATGCAATGTTGAGTCTGAATTATAGTTGACCAGGAGCTACAGAATTGTATTACTGTATTACTTATTCAAGAATTACTGTCTTGAATTGTACTGTACTTAGTGTTTCTAGTCCAAATATCTACATTTTAAAGCGGAAACATGATTATTTTACTTATTTTACATTGACAGTTATGTTTGTTTGTTTTAAGGAAATTTTGAGTGAAACAGAACAATATTTTTACTTGTTCTAAGATTTTTTTAATATATTTTTGGACAAAAAAATGGGACAAAGCAATATAAGAAAAATATTCTTTGGATTGTGACTGTTGAATTTCTGAAGCTGAATACTATTAAACTGATCAGAAAACCGTCAATCTTGTGAAACTGTCTTCACTGTCATAAAACTGTCTCAAGTATTCATTGCAGAAAAACTAAATATTGCAATATCACATTTTTCATATCATCATTTCATATAATGCAGCCCTAGAGAGCATCTTTTTTTGAGACACCAATATTTAAATTCAGCAAAGGATGCATTAAATACATCAAAAGTAATAGTAAAGGCTTTTTTTGAAATTGTTACAAAATATTACATTTTTATTAATTTTTTTATCGCAACAATTGTGTAAATATTCTTATTAACAATTTATCATATTTTATATTTTATAAATATAAATATATTTGATTATTAATACATGTTTTATTTTTGATGCTTTCCACATAAAATATGCTTTAGACACTGATGATTTTAAGAAGCATTTATTAAGCACTAAATACTGTACACGTACTGTAAAATCATGTGACCATAATACTAATTCACTACTAATAGTGATACTAATACTACTAGTTATTCAAAAATTATTCAAAAATATTCCTATTTTTATTTTATTACCAAACAAATTAATTCAGCTTACAATCACAACATCAAACCAAAAACATTTAAATATGCCCCTGAATTACTTGAAAACCTAAGACTCGGAATATGCATCAACCAGGGAATTGTTAAGCTTTACAAATTATTCATAAAGTTACCGTTCGCTTTACAAAGACTATACTTGTGTTTCGAAGCACAGCATTGGTTTAGAGACTCTGAAAGTGGGCTGACCGTCTTTCTCTTCCACTGTTTATTATTCTGCTTGCGTCTCTGCAAAGGAAAGTCTGTCCCGGTTTGGTATCGTGAGGAGTCTCCCTTTGTGATGTCTGTCAGCGTCCGTCCACATGGTGTTTTTGGGGATAGAAAAATGAGATTTCAAAAAGAGTTATTTGTATCCCTCTATCTGCGCACGCAATTGCATTTCTCAAGAGACAAAACAAACAGAGTCTTACAGATCTTGTATCATAGCTTGTTTTGCTGCAGGCCAGGCCTGCGAGTTAATCGAAAGTGAATGTGAAAGAAGATATGACAGAGATTTATGGCCGTGTGAAGTGAACAGTTTGTATCTGATTGATATTGATTGGGAGTCTAAATAAAGCTAGTTTATCATCAGAGTAATCGTTGATCTTTCGCCTTCTGATGTTGAGCTCCATTTGTTTGCAGACATACTTGTCTTGGATATTGGCAAAATATAAAAATATTACATATTGCACCACTACAAACGTGGTGATTTGATATGCTAAAAGTTTATTTTTCTATTATTTTCTTTTATTTATTTCTTTTATTATTTCTATTTATTATTATTTTTTTTATTTTTTTGGTAAATGTCTGATTTTGGCAAGTCACAATTGTCGCAAATCGAATTTATCATATGCAATAAAATGAAAAATGTAGTAAGTACACTTTTTTTTAGAAGTCCTTAATGAGAAAGCAACTCATAAACGGATCATTTTTGTTTTAGGTATAAGACAATGGGGCTTTGGTTGTAGAGTATAGTAACTAGTGTTAAAAAAAACAAAACAAAAAACATTTTCACAAAGTGACATTTTCACAAGGGCTTAGTTAACTGTAAGGTCATAAGTGTAAAGTTGTTTGTAGAAAGTGGCCACAAATTAGAGTAGTTGTGAATTTTATATATGTGAATTTTACATCGTGGAAAAAAATAATACTTTACATCATGGAAAAATACAAATATTATATATAAGTATTTGTTTTTCCATGATGTAAGGCAATGGTTATAGATTTTCAGCTTTCTTCAAACTATATTCTTTTGTGTTCAACAGAGATATAAGGTAATAAAGATATAGAATCTCTTGAAAATGAGTAAATTTTAAATTTTATTAGATATTGAAACTCATTTTAACTTTGAAAAAAAAATGTCAGCATATAAAGCATTGTTTTATCATCTCACTTGTACAAAAAGAACAAAATTATCATTATTTAGTCCAATTATCCAGTAAAACAATATGATAAGGCAAAGTGCAAAGTCACATTTTTGTTGCACATCAAGAAATGTGTTTATGTAGTGTGTTTCCAACAGTTTATTAACATTCTTGTGGCCTTAAAAAGCAGATTCAAGCAAATCGATATTTTTATGCACATTTTTCCATTTACATCAAACATTTTAAAAAGTACTATATCCTAAATAGTCAGTAAAACATTTTATGTCACAGCATTTGATTCAAGATCAGCACAAAATTTTATAGGTCACTTATTAAAATACTTGAAAAAAATCTGGGATAATTTCTGGGGGTTATTACAAAACTTTTTAACATTTATGACTTAAAAAAATGATATTGTAATCAATGTAAATGAAGTTACCATATATAGTTCCTCACACTAAAAAAGGTTTAATTATCTTGCAAAAAGAGTTCAAGTAAACCAACTTTTGATTTAGCAGTGCATTAGTAAATGTAGAAAGTATTTAAGATGATATATTATCTGTGATAAAATTTACTTTTAAACCAAGTGGCTTAATGTTAGTCAGTGCAGTGAGTTTGCTACCTTAACCCAATGTCAAATATCTGTGGGGAAAACTTTCATCCTTGGGCAGGATTTTGATTTTACAATGACTTCATTTTATTCTGTATTATATATATATATATATATATATATATATATATAAAATATATATTAAAATTAAGAATACTTATTAAAAATGTATAAGTAAATTTAAATGCACCTTTTGTTAAAATTGGGTAACGCATGTAGGAAGAGTTCATAAGCGCTCAGTTATCTCATCTTAAAAGCAAACATGACATTGACAACTTGCCAAACAAATATATCACAATCTGTCTATTTCTTTGTCATGATGACTTGACTTTATCAAGAATAAATCTGTCATGAACGTTATTGCCATCAGGCAATTATAATTGTGTCATGACTTTTATAACAGTGTCATTAATATTTTTCCTGACCCCAACTACAGTAGTGCAAATTGAATGTCAATAAAATGTCACTAAATGTCATTAAATATTAATAACGCTGTTATAAAGTTAATTGTGTCAGGATCAGAAGCAATCTAGTAGTTTCAGAATGGTGAAGAACTACAAATCCCATCATGTACCTCACACACACCAGTTGAGTTCTCTCCCTGATTTTGCCAAACACAGGACTATAAATACACCTTACATTCACACACACAGTGCTGAGTCCTGTTTCCCTGCAATATTTATAGTATTTTCCTTCTCTTGTCCTTCTATGGTTTTCATCATTGCTTTGTTTATTGTTATGTTGTTTTGCTTTCTGTCCCGACCATTCGCCTGCTTTGCTGACTACGCTTTTGGATTACCCTCATGTTACTGTTTGTTCCTTTTTGACCATTGCCTGCCTGACTAAGCTATTAATAAACTGCGTTTGGACCCTCAATTCCATTGTACCCCGACTCCAATGTTACTATTTGATTGAGTGTGAGTATATCAACACTTTTACTGAGCAACTTTGAATGACAAATTCAGTTTGTTCCACTGAAAAAAGTGATTAGAAAAAATTCATGACACAATTATAATGTCCTCAATGCAATTATGTTTATGACAGATTTATGACAAGTTATGTTGTCTTGAGAGTTTCGATGTCATGATAGTGAAAAAGACTCATGTTGTCATGCTGTCATAAAGACAACAAATAATGTCAATTTGTCACCCCCTTCATGTAAAATGTTACTAAAAAATCACTAGAAATAAACAGCTCCATTGTCAATCTCAATCTTCATTGTCTCTGTACAATACATTGCATAAGCAATGTACAAGTACAGTAAAAGTGCTTGAGGAAAGTGCATATCTTATTCACTGTACATGTTTGTGCTTATTTCTTACATATATTAGCTAATCTACAGCATTTTTTCTAAACACCTTTATGAATGAAATCCATTTTTTTCCTTCCACGCAGTTCACATTCAGTTGTTTCTTTCTTTTGTCATTTTCTCCACTGCAAAGAGCAATGCATTATGTTTCTTTGTCCATATTTCCCATGGTTAATCATGTTCCATTAAAGAGAAAATTGTCCTGCTTAATGCGCCGAGCTCAGGTTCCTATGGTGTGCGGCGTCCAGCAAATGGAGGAAGATTAGAGGCATTACCAAGTAAAACTTTTAGAGATGAGTTCAGCTTATCTCGAGGGACTTTTGCAGCATGATTGATAAGTGGTTTCTGCAGTCTTATGCATCAGTGTATTTGTGGTTAGGCTGGATGGCACAGCTCAAAACTCTTGCTGGAAGCTGGGAAAGAAAGCAGGTGAAGACATAGCGGTGGGGGAACAGGGACAAATGTGGTTCACCGCTGCCTGTTTCAGCAGCCTGAATGAGTAAATATCCAGATCAATCCATCATTTCAATGCCTCACACCCAGAAACCTGCGTGCGATGCTTATGGATCATTAAACCCTGCGCTTTCGCAAAACCTTCGCACGGGCAAAAGAGTTCAAGAGTTCCTCTGAGGCTCGCAGGCAAAGTCAGATCTGGTCAAATTAATGTAGCGGCAAGAAACAAAGTCCATGTTTTACTGCTTTTGGACAGGCTGGTGGTGTAGTAGAGGCGATGTGTGGTGTCAAAGCATGTTTTTTGTCTTATCTGTTGTGAAGGGACATGCTGTTTTCTCACTGAGTTTCTAGATGAGATTACATGTACACACACGCACACACACACACACATACTATATTTCCTATATGTCTAAATAACTTTATAACAGGCTGATCACACTGAACATGCTTTTTTCATTGATAGGTGCTTTTTTTGAATGATTTACTAGTGACCGTGAACGTTGTGCACACTGCTCATGCGCCCTGCATGCGCGTCTCGCATTTTAAAGTGCTTACCGCTGTCGCCTCACAGCATGAAGATCAGTAGTTCAAGTTTTGCATGTCTCCCTGTGATGGTTTTGTCACCCTGTGATGGCATGGGTTTCCTCCTGGTGCTCTGGTTTCCCCCACAGTCCAAAGAGATGCGGTATGGTCAACATAGGCTCATTCTGAAAACTTAGCCCTATTTACATTTCTGGAGATCGCGAATTATGTAGCCAGAAGTACGTATGGCTGCATTTAGTCTTTAAAATGAACGCTACTGCGTGGAATGACACCGTTCTTTTTGACCGCTTACCTCCGTAAGGACTGCTTTCTTGTTGTTACCAGTTTGTCCAGTGGCTTGCAGCGTACGTCAGCATTCTTGAGATGCAGAGAGGAGTTGACCGCGTTGACAGGGTTGAAGAACGCAGAAAGCAGGTAGAACAAAAACAGAAGCCCAAAAATCAAATAAACAAGTAAATAACAGGGTGAAAATGTGGTCAAATTTGAAAACTTAGTAAAAATCTGTTTTTTTGCTTTTCAAAACACTTCCAGATGAATTGATGGAAGTGGTTGGGCGCTGGTCAATCAGTGCTTTTGAAAACAATATCGGTTGGGTTTAAAGAAGGTGGTGGGTAGGAGGATCAGTCGGTCGTTTGGTCAGTCAGTAAATCAGTCAGCCGACAGCGGCCTCTGGTGGATTTTTGCGAGAAGAGCAGGCTCGAATGGCACTCGCAAGAAAAATTTGAGATCTCAAAAAGCATACACAGTGGCCCCTGGTGGATTCATGAAACAAAAACTGCAAAAAAAATCTCATGGGACGTATTTGGCACTCTCCAGAAATGTCTATAGGGCTAAATTTTTAGAATGATCCTGGGTTACATCATATTGAATAATTAAATAAACTAAATTTCCACAGTGTATGAGTGTGTGTGTGTGTGTGACTAAGTGTGTATGTTTCTCAATACTGAGTTAGCGGCTGGAAGAGCATCCGCTATGTAAAACATATGGCAGAATAGATGGTGGTTCATTTAGCTGTGGTGACCTCTGAAAGAGAGACTAAGCTGAAGGAAAATTAATGAATGAATATTTCCCCATTTGAGTGGAGATTTAAATGAAGTAAAAAATGAACTCAGAATCAAACAACAGACTTTCAACTGTGATATTCAGTTGATGATACATTTTATAACCATACTCATGAATTCACTGCACACTTATACTTCTGCAGTTATCAAGCACATCAAAAAAGTTCTTGCTAACTTTTATAGTTAAATCAAATGAACTTTTTTTTGTCATCTCAACTCACATCATTCAAACTGACAAAAAACTTTGTTAAACTTTGTATAACTTACAACAATTAGTGAAACCTGATTAACTTTAGATGATGGATAATAAAGCCCAGAGTGTCTTCTTTCCAAAGATACATGAACTGTGAATGTAGACCAAATCATTCAGCATCTGTTAATGTTTTAGTTTTGGATGGTAAGTTTTCAGAAAATGCCTGTAACGGTGAGGTAAAGGAGGACACTGATATAGTCTCTGAAAACATTTTACAGAAATCTCATTTTGCATGATATTTTAATCAAATTTGAATTATAAACTCATGAAACACTTGGCTTTCATGTCATATTTTTTTCTAGGACATTACATTTAATGATTTTCTGTGTTTGTATATGAAAAAACAAATATTGAACACAATATAATTTTTTTCTTCATGATTTCATAATGTATAACTTTTTATTTTTTTGAGCACCACTCTTCTTCTTTTAGGACTGTAAAGCCCAAAGTGTCTTCTTTCCAATGATACCTAGTTTGTGTTTGTAGCTTAGTGGAGACAGGGACTGTTACTATTTAAAGTTAGGTAGGTGTAAATCCCCAAAAGTGAGTGCTGGCTAACAGGTTAAGCAACACAAAAATATTTGTTGTCTTGACATTTTGTCATCATTTCTTTAGTGTGTTGGTGAATCACTTTGAAACTTTTCATATATTTTATTTACAATACAATTCACAATATGCTTCCTTGGTGTGCCACAGTGGCTCAGTGGTTAGCACTGTCGCCTCACAGCAAGAAGTCAGTTGGCATTTCTTTATAGAGTTACATAAAGAATAGTCCAAATACATGCGGTATAGGTGAATGGAATCAGTTAAATTGGTCGTAGTGTATGCTTGTGAATGTGAGAGTGTATGTATGTTTCCCATTACTGGGTTGCAGCTGGAAGGGCATCCAATGTGTAAAACTGGATAAGTTCATTCAACAATGGCAACCCCTGATGAATAAAGGGACTAAGCTGAAGGAAAATTAATGAAGGACTGAATATGCTCCTTTATTTGTTGTATTTGTGTTTTCGCAGACATTTCATTTTCATTTTCATCTGTTTTAAAAGTTTACTTAGAAAAAAAACTCAATGTTAAAGCATCTAACAAAAAACGTAAGCTCAACCTCATTCAATAAAGTGTCAACCGCTGCAATCGCACAGCTGCCACACTGAAAGAAAGTTGATTCCAGCATCGCTTTGTGTTCTCATAGCATAATACTCTCAACCAAATCACACAAAATGGTTTTCGCCATTCGGGGAGTGCAAGAAATTGAGTTATTTGTCAGAATTGTGAGACTGAATTGTAACGCGCTCATGATAGACAGGTAATCAAGCCTTATGTGAAATGAGAGAAACCGCACAATGGCCAAGATATAGGAGTCCCGACATGTTGAAACGGCCTGGAAATTTAAAGCTGCCAGCTTGATCTCACTAACCTTTTCCTGGCCGACGTTGTATTGAAATATTCTCCATTTCCTCGGCATCAATAACTTCTCTTTCTTTGTCATGTTTAAATATAACCTACCGCCCCACATTTGCTTGTCGTAACACTGTTTTTCCTGCATTTTCTCTCAACTTCCACCTGTCTGTCTGTCACTCTTCTCTGCATGACAGATAATTGTCAATCTCCTGTTGTTGGATCCCTTGTACACTGACAAGTGAAAATGACAATGTTGTAAAATTATCTCCAAGTTTTTGTGCGCGTGTGTGTCGAACACTTTCCCCTCTGTCTATTTTTTCTGCTAAAAAAGAAGACTGCATGTTAGCAATGATTATCCGGGATTATAACAAGTTGAAAAATAGAGGAAGTGACATGCCTGCAGGGTGAATTGATTGTTGTTGGAGATCAACTTTCTCAAATTTTGATAATACATGTCATGCTTGGAGTAAGAAATGTTGTACAGCCTTTAATTTAACATTATATATTTAATACCAGGGAACAGGGCTATGATTTGTACTTGTTGGAATTTCTTTCAGTCATGCCAGAAGACAGAATTAAGTCACTTTGTGTCTTTGAAAATTATACATTTGGCTATTAATAGTTTGCAACTGTATGAAGGCATTTTGTTTCTTTTGTTTGCAGGTGTTTTCCCATTGATTGATAATGGAGTTCTTAGCGCACTGAGCTTCTGTGTAATGTATTCATTTCGTATTATGAGATATATCGTAATATATTCAGAGGGCAGCGGAGCAGAAAAGCTTTTTGAATGGTTGGTAATAATGAAACGGTACACGGGTTGTTCTGTTCTACAGTACTAAATATATACTGCAGTGGTCCCGACTGCATAGTTATTGGTATTAAAAATGGAACAGGGACCTAATCATATATATTTACAATCAGAGGTTTTAGTAGAAGGTATTGTACTCTTTATCATTTTAGAGGATGTTGATCTACTGGAAGGTTGTTTTTAAGGGGAAATCATTTTGACAAACCAAAATGCCATCGTTTTTTTTTTTGTTTGTTTTTTTGACATACAGTATAAGAGGTCATTGTACTATAAAAACAAAAATCCTCTAAGTTTCGAAAATTATAACTTAAAATATCTGATCTGCCAAATTTACAGTTTGTGTATGAGGTGTTTTATTTTGTAAGAGTGATGCAAAACACCACCTGTATGGATACAGATCAGCTGTCATGTTTACCCGTACACTTGTTTTTTTTTATCTACACATCATTAACCTACAAAAGATTGTTGCTAGGGCTGCATGATATTGGAAAAATTTGACATTGCGATATTTATCATTTTTGCAATATATATTGCAATTTATACAATATATACAAATAAATACACCAGATTGACTTTGATAGCTCTATTTGCAAATAGTTTATTAATTTTAGGTTTATTTGGAATAATTTTGTAGTGGAGTGAATCATGCATGAATTGAAAAACAAAAAAACAAACGAAAAAAAAAAAAAACAGTGCTTTAAGGTTTTCAGGGTATAGTCAAATCATTTTTAGATAAAGAAATTGAAAACTCCAGTATGAAATAACCCTGCAAAGACTTTGTTTAAATAGTTCAATAAAAAAAAAAAAATCTTCTATTAAAGATACAAATGGTATAATTTATTGTGTCTGAAAGCTTTGAACTTTCTTAGGGCTTATACATGTGCAAATTTGTATTTTAACCATGGCTATATAATCCCAATAATAATAAAAATAATAATAATAATAATAATAATAACAACAACAACAATAATAATAATAATAATAAAAAATAAATAATACTAAACTATAAAATCCAAAGGGCGCCACGGTGGCGTAGTGAGTAGCACGTTTGCCTCACAGCAAGAAGGTCGCTGGTTCGATCCCCGGCTAGGCCAGTTGGCATTTCTGTGTGGAGTTTGCATGTTCTCCCCGTGGTTGCGTGGGTTTCCTCCGGGTGCTCCGGTTTCCCCCACAGTCCAAAGACATGCGGTACAGGTGAATTGGGTAAGCTAAATTGTCCATTGTGTGTGTGTGTGAATGAGAATGTATGAATGCGTTTCCCAGAGATGGGTTGTGGCTGGAAGGGCATCCGCTGCGTAAAACAAATGCTGGATAAGGTGGCGGTTCAATCCGCTGTGGTGACCCCGGATTAATAAAGGGACTAAGCCGAAAAGAAAATGAATGAATGAATATAAAATCCAAACTTAACATTTCAGACGCTGCGATGTAACTATTGTAACTAGATGTGCACATTGTGATATAAATGCAGAAATTATATATTGTGTAGCCCTAATTACTGCTGATGATTAATTAGGAATAAAATACTGTACATCAAAGAGGTTGTAATCATAGAATAAAGCTTGATAGGTTTATTGTATCATAACACTGCATGACTACTTACCACAAAACATAAATTAGATTGATTAACTATTTAATTAAATACAAAGCTGACAGCCGATGGAGTTTTGCACATTATTCAGTGACAAGATGGTGCCAAACAGTCAAATACACAGAAATGAGATGGTTGAATAAAGTTTATGTTATTCGCATGTGCATGTTATTCGTTTACAAGACGGCACCAAACAGTCAAAAACCGCAGCATCACAGACAGGCAGATACATATGAATATGAACGTAACTATATGGCACATATATAACATTTTTATAGATGGTAAAGGTGATTTGATGCACACGGATGAGCCTGTGTTATTTAGCAGTTGTTATCTGGGAATAACATACCTTGCAATGTCACGCCTGAACAATCAAATCAGAACAATCAGATATTTATAATATTCTTCACCAGCACAAACTGCTGTGTGTGTGCAATTTTGAGCTGTGTGAAATATATTGTTGTGGCATATCATGACATTTAAGCATAGTAATCAGATTTACACATTTCAATGTCAGAAATATTTATCCCATTTATTCCCGATATCCCACGTAAATCAACAATTTAATTCAATTTCATTATTTTTATTCTGACTGAGGTGTTCGTATGGAGTATTTTAATTCGCATTGGACATTTAAACTGACTAAAATTCTCCATGTAAACATACCTAGTGTCTTCTTCGACATCACTGCCTGTTTAGCTCCACCTACTGATTCACAAAACCAGTAGGTAAATAATGATTTACAATCTATTCTTAGAAGTGGTGAAAAGTGTCAAGTGATCAAACTCAAAAAAGTGGCTGTTCACTTTCTACAATCCACAATACATCATGATTATTCAGGCGCTGTGCTTCAGCAAGGAGGCAGAGACAGGACAGAAGATGGGTTAATGCTACACTCTCAAAAATAAAGGTACGGGAGCTGTCGCTGGAGTGGTACCTTTTTAAAAGCTACAGGTTTATAACTAAAGGGTCCTTATGAAAACTTAAGGGTACATAATAGTACCTAAAAATGACAAATGTGTACCTCTTGAAATTTTTAGGTTCTAATATACACATTTGAGGTACCAATATGGACCCTTTCGGTACAAATGAGAGCCTTTTGAAAAGGTACTACTCCGGTGACAGCTCCTGTACCTTTATTACTGAGAGTGTACAGTAAATGATGATGTTTTCTGATGTAAAATCTGAACATGATGATTGGATCTGCAGAGAACTTTACTTGTTTTTGTTTTTTTAAAGGCTGTTCATTACTTTTTTTTCATTCATTTTCTTTTCGGTTTAGTCCCTTTATTAATCTGGTGTCGCCACAGCGGAATCAACCGCCAACTTATCCAGCATATTTTTTACGCAGCGGATGCCCTTCCAGCCGCAACCCATCTCTGGCAAACATCCATACATTTAAACTCGTACACAATTTAGCCTACCCAATTCACCTATACCACATGTCTTTGGACTTGTGGGGGAAACCGGAGCACCCGGAGGAAACCCACGCAACCACGGGGAGAACATGCAAACTCAACACAGAAATGCCAACTGACCCAGCCGGGGCTCGAACCAGCGACCTTCTTGCTGTGAGACGAACATGCTACTCACTACACCACCGTGGCACCTATACAAAATGTAAGCCTGATAATACATTACTTCTGACACCAAGCCACCACTTTCTTGGTTCAGTTTGCTTTTCATAATTTCCAGAAAATGTCATATTATTCAAAATCAATGCTCTCAGGAATCGGAAAATGCAAAATACGTTCCAGTTGAATTTTACATTTCAGTTTAACTGCTGTAATTTAATTAAAATAGTAGACAACAAAAGAGAATGTAGCTTGGCAAATGTAAAATAAATGAAAGATTTTTTTTTTAAGAAATAGGCAAGGTACCATTGGATAATGTACCTTTTGGATAATAAAAAAAAAAATTGAAAAAGAAAAAACGAGACAAGAGAAGACTGGATGGATGGATGTGAATCCTTGCATGTGAAATGTGAATGCTATATATGTGTAATGTAGAATGTTCTTTTTTTGGGTTGTGAAAACAGATTGGCTTTTAACATAACATCTCGCCATCTGCGGAAGTTCGTCTGTGCTTTTAAGTTCACTGTGTTACAGAGATAAACAGCAGGTCTCAGGGGACGTTGCAGGAGGTAAATTATAATTATTATCCATAGTTTTCCTTTTCCCTTTGCTTTTAAAACTACTCTAGTGTGGTAACCTTTAAGTTCCTTTTTTACTTTCTTCGGGGGTTGAACAAAAGACCAGCTGTCGATTATTTTGGGAGAAGACAGCTTCAGGAGTAAATATTGATTCAGACAAAATGGATTTTTCTGCTTCCCCCTCTGGAGATGATAAAAAAGGAAAACAGAAGAAACCTTTCACAGCTCGTTCAGTGGCCTTTTAACATGCTTATAAAGTGGTATTAAAGAGTTTGATTCCTAGAAAGGGGAAAAAAACACAAGCATGCTGCCTGTTGTCATTAATCATGGCAACAGTAGGAGATTTAACAGTAGGAGAAATGGAGGCATGTGGGAAATGAGAAGACCCAGATCAAACATCCAGATGTTTTGATAGATCTAAAAAGACTCATCATTTGCATATCTCCTTTGTACCGTCGGTTGTGTTGCTTTGAGCTTGGCTTAAGCATCTCATTGGCATCGTTGACAAGGGGGAATTGGATCACGTCATTAATTGGAAAGCTTTATAACATAAAAAGCGAAGCAAGAGGAGGATATCCGTAAGATGAACGTCACCAGAGAAAAGTTCAAATATCAGGAGGCGAGTAAATGCTGTTTACAAGCTAAAACAAGAAGTCAAACCGTTTGACTCCTCTCCGGTAAATTCGTTCAAATCACTCAGGGTGGAACTTTACAAGATTTTCCAGAAAGCATAAACTCGCTACAGCCTCCCAGGAAGGAGGATAAAGCAAATTCCATGTCAGCGGCGATACATTGGGCCTGTAGAGAGAAGTAGAAAAAAAGTAGACGTCCTGTTCGATATCTTTTCAAGTACCCCTTGAATATCGCCCAGTGGTTTACTCTTCTCACTCAAAACGTCTAAAGGAATCTTTACTTTTTTGCTTTCAATCCTCTATTGAATCCCGGTGAAAGGAAGAAGGAGGGCTGCTTGGTGGGTTGGAGGGCTTATTGGCAACTTTGCCCTTTAAACTGATGGATGGTGTGACCGTGGCTGGATTTGACGGTGTGACTTGAGCTGATAATCGGAAAGAGGACGCAATCGCTCATGGAGACCGTATCTTGCATTCAGACGCCACTGTGGAGGTTGTTTAGGAGTATGTGAGTTATTGCTAGCTTAGCTGGCTAATCTGGTCTGTTTCTCTCCACCATGGTCACGAAGATGAAAACAGAAACCTGACTTTTTTGTACTCTTTTGTAGTTGTTTATCCCTGTATTGGATGGCAACCTCTGACCCGTAATACACTTCCTGGTGTGCTTCGATGCCTCATGAGTTGATGGCACAATTGTTGTCAGCGAATTGTCAAGTTCTCGGAAGACCTTGCGCCAAACCTGGGGCAAGTATCAAAGAAAGCAGAGCTGCAATATTGAGCCAATGCTGGTGGACTTATCTAAATGTCATGGCACAATATCACACGGCCATCAAAATCATTTTGAGATGGTTAGATTATATTTGCAGCGTTTGAGTCAGCATGTTCTTTAATACCGTTACTGCAGTAGTAATGTTCATTTATAACTCTTTAATGTAGTTATAAAGGTGAAAGTTCTGCATCTAGAATAGACATCTAGCCATTTATTTTCAAATTATTGCCAGCTAAGTGAGTGCATTTATTAGGCATAATGAAATAAGCTCAAGTTACACTGTAAAAATGTATATGCTAGTTAACAGTTGTCCATAACTCATTATTCATGGGTGATATCTGCTTATACATTAACAAATTGCATCATAGGACCTTGATCTCTTTTGATATTCAAAATGTAACACTACTGCTGGGATTTTTAATAGATATCTGATGTAATTTGAAACAATATATGTAAAAACAGGAAGACACTGTGGCTCAGTGGTTAGCACTGTCTTCTAACAGCAATAAGGTCATTGGTTCGAGTCCTGGCTGGGTTAGTTGGCGTTTCTGTGTGGGGTTTGCATGTTTTTCCTGTGTTTGCATGGGTTTCCTCCTGGTGGTCCGGTTTCCCCCACAGTCCATAGATATACGCTATAGATTAATTGAATAAACTAAATTGGCCATAGTGTGTATGAGTACTATAAGTGTGTATGGATGTTTCCCAGTACTGGGTTGCAGCTGGAAGGGCATCCGCTGTGTAAAGCATATGCTGGATTTGGGGTGGGAGAATTGCTAGGCGACCATCAATCGTTTTCTCAGAGGAAGACAATCTGACAAAACATTGCTGTCACTCTGATACAAGTTGTATATATATGGAGAAAATGACAAAGCACTGCAGTGTTTGGGTGTTCTGTGTTTGTCTGAGATAATTAGTCTTACTAAAATGTGTATATTTCATACAAGCTGAAGCTGATTGGTCAATTCTTGTCACATGACTTGCGGGATTCATTCAACTGGGTGCATCTGGTCTGGAAGGCGTGAGTTTAATGAATAAAATGGAAAAAATTTATAATTTCTTGTGCGGCCCTGTACCAATTGATCCACAGACCGGTACTGGTCTTCGGCCCAGTGGTTGAGGACCACTGTAATAATACTTTGAAATCTGTAGTGTTATATTATATATTTTTAAAAAATGTGTCTCTGTTTTCCTACCAGATATTTGGGAGATTATATGCACCAAATCAATAGTATTAATACATTAACAAGCCATCTAAATATTATGTTACAGAACGCAATGTGTTTTACAGCACATATTAGTGCTTTTTCTGGAACTTTGACACTGACAGCACTGAAACTGAAAATACTAACATCAGCAGAAATTCAACCTCTGGACCTGTGATTTATTGAATATGCAATGCTATATATTTTACAACATAATATGTGGAATTTTGTGTGGCTTACCATATTCATAGTTAGATCATTCTTAAGAGATAAGTTTAATACGTGTCATCACTTACTATACTCACTCCCTACTTGTTTCAAATGTGTTTTTCTGTTTCTTTTTCTGATTAAAAAAAGTATATATATGAAGAGCATAGTCTACTGTCGGTATCCAAATCACTTTTGGTGCCTTTGACATATGTATATTTTTTCTTATAGAAATCAAAATATTGGTAACACTTTATAATAACTACACACTATGAATTATCTATTAAACATTAGCAAATTCATTTATTTGTTAGGCATGAACATTAGCTCCTCATCATTAACTATATTAATAGACCTTAGTAAGTAGTTTATAACTGCAGATACACATCTATTAAAAATGTGCTTAATAATTGTACTTTCATACGCTGTTACTGATTATTTTTTCATGACTAAATTAAGTATCGCATTATTTACAAATCATTTGTATTTAAGAGTAGTTTGTTTTAAAGATCATTCAGAGTGAGTCAATAAATGATTAATAAAATATTCAAATCAACATTTATACATCGTATTTAGGCATATATTAATAGTTAATTTGTATGTTAATAAATGCTTAAATAACTTCATCCAGTTTTGTGACCTACTGTAATCTAAAGTGAGGACTATTTATGCTTTAAAAATCCCTAATAAATGAAAATTAAAGGCTCAGTATGAAATGAGCAATACATCTTTGCAGTGTTGTCTAAAAAATGAACACATTGTGAATAATTTTTAAAAACCAGCAACTTCTCACAAATAACTGGTTTATAAATGGTGCAATACTTAAAACAGTAATAATAATAATAATAATAAATAAATAAAATTACCAGGGCATAAAAGTACAAGCGCATATATAATGTGCTTACTTATTGTAAGTCAATAATACAGCATTTGTAGGTGCAGTTACTGTATAAACTGCTTACTAACATCTGTTAATGTAGAGTTAATGCTTAACAGATAATGAATTAACTATTTGCCAATGCTTAACAAATGATTAATGGTGTTTAATCATTATAAAGTGTTATCAAAATACCATCTTTTTGTGTTCAGCATTAGAAAAAAGTTTTTTTAAGTGGAAGGTGAGAAAATGATTGTTTCATTTCTGAGTGAACAATTGCTTTAAGGTTATAGCTGTTATATATTCCTCCAGAAGGAAGTTAGCTTGACTCTTGAAGGCCTTTTTTTCCAGTATGCAGACTGCTTATGACCCCAGCGATCTGCTTAGTCATCCAAGGTCTGCTCTCTGCCCTTTAAACAGACTGGCTAAGCACCAGCTGTTTGGCCCGGCTGAATGGTAATGTCTTAAGGTAAATAGTGTTGTTTTGCTCTGCTCAGTCCTGATATGCCCTTTATTCATGCTGCAGTGGGTTTCCTTTATGTTGGACCCTTTACATTTATAATATTCCAATCGTTTTAAAGCTCTGGAGACTCGAGTTTGCATTCCAGCTCTCTGATAGAAAGTTCCACCAAACTTTTTGCAAAGTTTACAGAAGCTATTTATTAAGTTGGACAATAATGCTATTGTCTGTCACTGCATTCAAGTAATTTATTACTGCTAACCCAAGTTTGAATAGTAAGGCAGCGTCGCTTCGTGTGCGCATTGTGTTTACGCATCTGGAGTTGGAACTGCACTTGCGATCCCTGTCAGACCGGCCTCTTAAATTACAGCAACAATGCAAATACTGGCCAAGATTGAGTGTCTGTTTGCTGTGCCCAGTGCCCGGCTTCATTTGCGCTTATGCACCAGCCCTTATTCGTTGGCCCAGCAGGTGTGATGTGTCCAGATTCCAGATGGTTTTGCAGGCTGCTTCTCCCACTGGCAAGCCAGATGCAGCTGTTTGGACGGCAGGCTGATTGATTTCGCCACTGCCTCTCGCTGTGACCAGGCCTGGGTCAGTCCTGCTATGCCCTCCGTGTGCACTGACATTTACCACCAAGCAGCGAACTAGCAAAGGGAACATTCTCTTGCCCAGTGGGATGCTGTTTGCTGGACATCCTGGTACATTTTGGCTGATTTGAAACTGAGTCGTGAATTGAGAGCAGGTTTGGATGGGATGTGTACCATCTTAAGGGACTGGATTAATTAATGTTCATTAGTTTGGGGATGTGGGTGTTTTCCAGGGGGCGGTGGGCATCTGTGCATTAGCCCGAGGCCATCTTTTGATTTAGAATTGGAGTGTTATGCACTTTTGAAATATATGTGGAAATGTTACATCTGTTAACAAGCCTGGATGAAGCATATGGGGATTTTGACACATGCCCACCATGTGGGACTATGCATTTATTACTCCACTTAACAGTGAACAACATGCATTTGACTATTGAGTGCATTAATTTCTGTCCACTTCAGTAGCACTGGTGTTTTCACCATGTATTTGTCTATGTAATTTGATAAAATACTTTGAAAAGTATAGTTCACCCAAAAAATTAAATTGCATTTTAAACTTTATATATTTCTTTCTTTTGTTGAACACATAATAAGATATTTGAAAAATGCTGGTTGGCCGTGACCAACTGACCCATTTTAATTTATTCCCTAGCATTTTTCATAATATTTTCTTTTGTGCTCAAAAGAAAAATAAAAAACACAAAGTGTAAAACCTTTGAGGGAGAATAAATGGTGAGGTAATATATTTTTTTGGGTGAACTATTTTCCCATTTTAAAGCATAATACATTATGAACAAGCAAGCTAAGTCAAAGTCAGCTTTATTGTCAATTTAACCACATGTAATGAAATTGCGTTACTCTAAGACCCCAGGGGCCTAACATATAATATAATATAATATAATACAAAGGGTCAAGTTTTAAAAAGAAATAACAATGAATACGATTACACGCACAATAAAATATATGTAAACATTTAATTTATTTCAACAATACAATTACACTTAAGAGGTGAATCTTAACATTACATTAAATTTTTTGAAGCTAAGAAGTATAAGAAATCAGACAAAATGTCCAACAGAAAAGACTGTGTACTTAACAGCTTTAACATATTAATATATTGTCCATTTTTAGAAGACATAAGAACAGAACAGTTGCACTACCAGACCATTATACCAACATAAAAAAAAAGAAGATTGTTGATATAATCTGGAATTTTTCAAACATTAACATTGTAACATTTCTACTAAAATTTTGAGGTTTTTGTTGTATAGATTGCACATTGTTTATAAAAAAACTTCATCTTCCTTATCACTCCACATTACTCTTTATTTATGGATAAAGGTCTATGGTTCTGCATATAATTACTTTGTCTTACTGCAGTTTATGGCCGTTTTTCTTTACTTCAGGACGCATCAATGCCGTTCTGTAGGTCTATTGGAGACATTCATAAATAGTTTTGTGCACGAACAGAGGAAATTGGTACACAAGTGAAGAGATTCGCATGCTCTTATTACATGAATGTGATCTCAACTTGTAATGTTGTGCTCACGATATTGGTCATTGACTAATTCTAACAATTGTAGTTGGAAGATTTGTGTAAAAGGCCTGCCAGCACTGCTGAAAAAAATCCTGGAGGGAACATTGTATAAGGTCATTGAATTTGGATCTTTTTTTTTTTTTTTCAAGCTTATCAACAGAACAGAATGCTATAACATGACTATAATCTAATTCTATTCTATGTACTTTCTTAGATATTTTCCTTTAATTAAATGTGATTTTGGATAAAAAGCGTCTGCTAAATAATTGAATCTACTGTAAATGTAAGAAAATCCATTAACATGCAAACTATCGTCAATATGCACGAAAGTTAAGTTCTGTTAACTTACTTTAAGTTTTGAATGACTTTGAAGTGACAAAAAGTGGCTTCAAACTGAAGTCTTGGAAAAATACATATATTCATGGTTCAAATCAGAAGCCCACGCCTAATACCACAAACTCCTCACACACTTCAGGTGCTGCAGAGGTTCCCAATCAGGTTGTCTGTGAACTTATGCGGCCATATTGATTTTTTTTTTCTCGAGCTGACATTTACACCAGACTCTGCCTAGTGGCTCCGGCTGCACTGGCTTTCATCAATGAAGTCTCAACCTTAATCACACTTCAGGCCTGTCACAGCACCTGCCCGGAGGCCATCACCACTACTCTTTAAAAAGACGACACCTTCCCCGCTAAAGCCTCCAGGGTCCAAAGTGACCGTGCGCAGGTTCTTAGAAAGCCACATGCCCAAAATAGGCTTCTTCACCCTGTGTGTAAATGTCATGTGTTGAACAACCGCTGGGCTGAGTTTATGCTGAGTGTCTGCAGTCTTCCGGATACATGCTTACATGCTTACTGTAGCTGAATTCTGTTTATGAGCTGCCAATGAGGTTACTTGTATCTATGACTTCATTACATACATTGAATCAAGCTATGAGATTGTTTTGTACATCCCAGCGGGCACCTTGATGTCAACATTAAATTAATATCTAGC
The DNA here is from genome assembly GCA_903798035.1 of Danio albolineatus. Lineage (NCBI taxonomy): Eukaryota > Metazoa > Chordata > Actinopteri > Cypriniformes > Danionidae > Danio > Danio albolineatus. The sequence continues at coordinate 262,754 of CAIGQQ010038153.1, forward strand.
AGGACATTAAAAATGCTAATTGATTTCATGTCAAAACCTTGACGTCCATTTGACATTCACACATTGATGCCCTTTTGACCACCAAAATAATGACTGTTACAGTGTGTTATAATAGAAAGAAGAACATTTTCTTCATCTCAAAGCTTCCAACTTCCAAATTTACACTGGATATTGTGTGTCCCAACAATGCCTGTGAAGTACCTTGATCATACTGACATCATATTAAATGTTGTGGTCAAAAATGACATCAAGAATCTGTCAATTTTGCATCAAATCAGTTAGCGTTTATTTGATGTTGCTTTAACATGAAGGTGCTCATTTAAACATGCAGTTGTTTATTTGTGTGTGTAATTTGTCAATGTAAACAGACCCACTTTAAGATGATCAAAAATATGGACAGCTTTTTTTTTTCTTGAATACTAACAGTACTCGCATTCTTGACTGTCAGAGTCATGAACAAAATCCCAAACACTGTCTACTTTATCTTTGTTCGTTTGCTGCAAACTTTTCTTGAAAAATTATTAAATCAAACAAAAGTATATTTGTCATGTTTAAAGAGTAGCATATCCAAAAGTATTTGTTAATACAACAGTAAATATAATGAAATTGCGTCAGTTTTTAAATACTACTACTACTACTACTACTACTACTACTGTATCTACTTTAACCTAACATTCCTTTAGTTAAATCATTCTATAAATGTAAATAAGAAGAAATGTTAAAAACAATAATAGTTTTAACTTATTAAGATTGATGTATTTCATCACATGCATATTAGTGTTTGCAATGCAAAACTGGAACTAAAATTTCAGACTGCAGTCTTTTCAACCCTAGTTTTGTAAATTTATGTTTTATTTTCTTTGTCTTTTTATTTTCCACTTTTTTTCTTTAATAATGTAAAACTTTTCCTCCAAAGCATGTTTTTTAGGCTTTTAAAATTGATTTTAATACCTTACCAAATTATAACAACATCAAATGTGACTCACTGATGAAGACTAAAGTAAAAAGAAAAATAATAAAATACAC
>CAIGQQ010038153.1:267643-287347 GCA_903798035.1 Danio albolineatus
ATATATATATAAAATCCCTAATTAATAGTTAATCTTGCTACATACTGTCCCTCAGATTCCTAGTTCCTATGTGTGCTATTAGGTAGAATGCAATTTAACCAGAACATCTACATTAACCATATGCAGTGATAGAAATGCAGTCTGATTTGAAGTGAGTGTAATGTTTTTACTGTGTTTTTGTTCCTCAACAGTCAAATTGACCTTAAAACCCTTCAACGAAAGTCTAGGCTTCCATTTTACCACATATGGTGTATGACTGAATTTCCTAATGACCCTTTGCAAACTAGGTTGTACAATTTGAGCAGCTGTAAACTGCTTTTAGAATGGGACATTAAAATTGCTTTGGGTTACTACAGCATCTGAAAGAAAATTACCCCTAGCTTTCACTGCCTGTTTTATAGCTGCGTCCTCATCTGTTGCTTTTATCCACCAGCAGTTTTGAGGTTAGGAGGTCTAATGAGTAGATTACATGTCTTGGAGAGGGATTACAACGCTTTAGACCTGTTAACTATTGCTTTACAGTGCTGCCGTGGCAGGGAAATATGTTGGTTCCAGACTTTCTATTGGAAAAACTAATCCAGGCATTATGGGTAAGCTGAGATTCAGTGCCTCAAACGCTGACCTCGTTGACGAAGCCAAAGCAATCCAGCTATCAAGCGCTGCAGGATTTCTAATGTACGTGAATTGCATGCATAAATTACGGCATTGGCATTGGAAAAGAGCTAAAGCTAACGAACTTGAGAATTTTGTCAGATAGTCATCGAGCTTTATTCACCCGGGCTCAGTGTTAATGTAGTCACAAAGTAAGGCGCACGTTTAGATCTTCAATATCACTCAGGGCTTTATAGCATAGTTTATGAGCAGAGATGGAGGATGGGTTTGAACTCTGTTTCCCCTCATTGAAGCAAAACAAAAAGGCAGATTCTCTCAGGAAGAGCTGAGTAAACCATATAACCTCCATATTCCAGCTCTCACTCTCATAAAAAAACACAGTACTCATCAGTTTAGCTTAGCTTTTTTCCATCTCCTTTTCATGCTCTTTCTTTATTTGTCCTGTCTCCTGTCTTTCTTATCCTCTTTCCATATATATATATGTATATATACATAACAAACACAGCCGTTTGCTGGTAGCATTTCATGATTTTCTCATACTTAAAGGGCTACTCACTCAATTCTGTCATTATTTACTCACCCTGATGTCAATCCAAAGCTGCATGACTTGCAGATATACATATTTGATGTTTTTGTTGTTGTTGTTGTTGTTTTGGCTTTGCTCATGACTTTGCTCATGAATTTGTGTGGTATATTTGAAAACCTGTTTGTGGAAAACTGACTGAAATATAAGTCCCCTTAATCATTGTGCTGCTTTATACAGTACTGAACTGTACATTATATCCAAGAAAACAGCAGCATTAATGATAAAACTTTAGTAATGAGGTAAGCCAGGTTGTGTTGACAAAGCAGCTGTATATACAGTAGCTACATGTAGGTATAATCGCTTATATAAATATATTTGTGTATGTGTAGTATACTATAGCAAGGAAGGCAATACACAAGTGTGAGTAATTAAAACTGTCTGACTACTTAAAAGGCAGGCGAGTGTGTATAGTTTACTGATTGTCTGGGAGAGTCTTTTACTAACCCTAAAGGAACTAGAACCCAAAAACCCCTATTTCATTGCTAGGCATTGAATGGAGGCATATACTGTAAAGCTCTTACTCGATCTTGCTGTGCACCCTTTGACCTGGTGGTGTGCCAGTGAAGTAACATTTACTCTCCTCTCTCAGCTCTTGCAGCTGTTACAATCACAGTCATTTATATTCAGCTGGCGAACACAATGGCCAATCATAGGTGTTTAAGAACTTGCTCGACGGCGCTCAAAAAGCAAGTAGGAAAAGGCTGGTACCTCACATTTTTTTACATTACAAGGCCCACTGGTATTATGCACTTACTGCATGTTTTCTTTGAGGAGGTGAAGTGAAATATTCAGTTCATATATCGACAGCTTGTATTAAAACACAAAATTGTATAAAGTAAAATAAAAAAAATGTATTTAAATTAAAATATATATATATGGCCACTTTATTAGGTACACCTTACTAGTACTGGGTTGGACACTTAGAGATGGTTGTGCGTGAAAATCCCAGTCGATCAGCAGTTTCTAAAATACTGAACAGCCCGTCTGTTACAAACCATGCCACTTTCAAAGTCACATGAATCACCTTTCTTTCCTATTCTAATGACTGGTTTGAACTGCAGTAGATCGTCTTGTCCATGTCTACATGCCTAAATGCGTTGAGTTGTTGCCATGTGATTGGCTGAATAGAAATTTGAGTTAATGAATAGCTGGAGAGGTGTGCCTTATAAAGTGGCCAGCCAGTATATATATATGTATGTATATATATATATATATATATATATATATATATACATTTTGTTTAATAGGACTTACACGTTTTGTTGTACTGACTGCTTCTATTCTCCTTAAAGAAATAGTTCACCCAAAAATTTGAAATACCCCATACCATATTCACCCTCAAGCCATACTCTGCAAACCTGGCTCTTCTTTGCTAAATACCTGTAATGGCAATGGATTGTGACTTTTATTTCGAAGCTTCAAAAAGTGTATAAAGCGAAAAAATGCATTGTCATACTAACCCATATGTCTGTATAAACTCCAACCAAATGCATGTTATGTGCGACTGAACATATGACGCATGATGTAAGAAGCATACGTTTGCTAGAACCACTTTCGACACACAGTCTACAACAGAAGATGACGAAAACACAGTATATTACTCTTACAATAGTTTGTGCATGTGTCTACTCATCTTACATCATGTATCATATACCGCAGATGAATAATGTGCAAGTGGCCTCTTTTGGAAAGTCAGTTATTGAAGTTTAAATTGAAGGCTTGAGGGCAAGTACATTTTGTGGTAATTTTCATTTTTGGATGAACTGCGGGAATGGAATTTTTGTGAACTGCTTGATTGAGGTTGGTGATAATGCTTTTCAGTTGATCTTGTTGTCATTTTGGGTGTACTATCCCTTTAATTAAAAAAATCATCAGTTAGTTCACTTTGTTCTTTAATAAAGTTTTTGCATAAACAGTATAGTGTGGATATTAGTTCGCCAAATCTCTGACTGTGAAGAACATGTTCAAGAGTGTTCAGTCCTAACCTGATGCACAGCTATCCTGTAGTAAATGACATGCATGATGCTGCTTTAAGAAGCGGATTTTTTAGACGTGTGTTGTTTGTAATAAATATCAGATATCAGGTCACGTTAACTAAAGTTTTATAGTGATAAAAAAGCACAATAAGTCTAAACACAAGTGTTCGTGTTGCAGGGTAAATGACAGCACAGAACCAGTCTTTGCTTTCTCTATCGATTTCACCATGAAGCACACCTTTAGCGTTGACATGACAGCTCAAAAATGGTAATTTTAAACAATAAAATTATGACAGCTACTGTATAAGCGTAATCATGCAAAATAAACCTTATAGCTTTGATCAATGAATGACATGTTTAGTTTTTGACCAAATGATATGACTATCTGATATACCACATGACTTTAAAAGCGAATCACGGCAAGCAACATTGTGACAATTTTAATCCCTGTTTCGGAACAAGCCAGTCGATCGACAAGTATAAAAGCACTCATCATACAAGAAAACCAGCTGAAGTAACAGGTATCACCGGCGTTCAACATGAATTAAAGCGCATCTTTATCTTCGAGCTTTGATATAAATCATAATGACTTAGAGGAGAGGGGCACAATGGGGGCCAAACCGATTTAAACGGCGGCCAGTGCCCCTGTGGTCCCACCCCTAGATCCGCCCCTGTTTTAGTTCATCTACGTAAAGCAGCGTTGACACAATTTACATTGAAAAAAGACAGCATAGGAAAAAATGACTTGACAAGAGTCTGCTAAATGATTAAGTGATAGTGTAGTTAAGTGCTGGAGAAGATTTCTGTCTGGTGTATGACTTTGTTGTATTAGACTACTTTAAATATGAATTTATAAATATATAAAGTAACATGACAGTTTATGGTGCTTTGTGTACTTTTTCAAACCTTGAAAGCTTCATTCAGCATTAATTGCATGGAAAATGTCTCCTTTTTGTTATGAGAGAGAGAGAAATAGTGCCACAGGTTTGCAATGACACAAGGGTGAGTAAATGGAGGCAGAATTTTAGTTATTGAATGAATTTTCCATTTAATTTATCCCCTTTGTTGTTCGCCAGGCCGAAAAGAAAAGCAAAGACTTCTAAAAAGCACATTTAACAATTTTTTTTCAATATCAGCGGGGAACATTGTCATTTCCTAACCCCTGTCTCCTCGATCACAGCTCACCAGTGTCATCTTCTCTAGTTGTGTTTAATAAGGAAATCCTGCTGAGTCAAATTATTAGAAACTAATGAAGTCTCCGCACAGCTGTATCAGAGAAACGAACCGATAAGGTGACCAACATGCCAAGCAATCAATTACGCTTTCCAGTTCAGACAGAGGAGAAGAAAAGCAAACGTTATTGAGGCAGGGATAAGTCGAGGCAAGGCAGCAGGTGGTGTTCTTGCTTTGGACGCCCGTCTCCCTGTAAGCAGGCACACAGAGATGAAGGCAGGCTGCCACAATACCCTTGCGCCTGGCTTTCTTTTGTCACATCAAACAAGGCCACACATTTCCGTGGTCATTGGCGCACACACTCTTTGCCTCTTACCTCATTTCTCTGTCCTCTCATTGGATATCATCTGCTCCGACACTCTTAGATACTCTCGCTCTCACACACACATACAGTGTGACCGCTCACATGGACATTCTGTAGCTTTGGAAGAGTGCTACAGACTTCAAGGTGCATTTTTATAGGTGTATTCCATATGCTTGTCAATATGTAACTATTATCCTGAAAAATTCTTTTAAAAAACTAGGATTGATCTTCTGCGCTGTATTTCAGAAGTATTTATTTTTTTACTTTACTCAGCATGTTGAAGAGAAGCAGTAAGGGGTATTAAAATATAATATATTATCTAATATATATATTAGAGCTGCACGATTCTGTCTAAAAATATTAAAATGAAGGTCATGATTTTTTTTCACGATTCTGTAAATTTAAAATGAAGTGTAATGTGAATAGCCTGTTGTTATTGTTATTTTTCAAACATATGGTGGAACAACACTAATTATATTAGTCCTATCTGTAGGTCTACTACTGGCTAAAATGCTCAAGTTTGTGTAGACTTGGAATGGTGGACTTGAACAGACTTTAAACATGTCCTGTTTAAACATAAACAAATGTCTTATATAAACATATGTCTGTCATTTGTTATTGACAACATTATTAGACCATTTTTTTCACTGGTAAAATGAAACATTTGTCATTATCAGATTCCCTCTTGCATTAAATTCAACCTTATATAGGCTAGAGTAGTTATACTGACACCGTTAAACATTTATTTTCATGCACAACACTGTGTTTGCTATGAAAGAAAAAAAAAATCAAATGCTTGTCGTAATCATTACTCTAAAATATGATATAATGATGTAAATGATGTGCGCGCCGGTTTCACTTTCACTACCGGCTGTGCTCATGGCTGCCGTCACTCTGAGAAAAAAAAAAACCCAAACATACATGCAAATCATACTTCTGGTGCGGCTCCTAAACGATCATTCATTGAACGTCATTTGCAACTTTATTATCTGTTATTCACAGCCAATGCAGGTTCTGTTCACTGAAGTAGACATCACTGGCGGCATGAGCGCATCTTCTCGGTAGTAAACAAACAGCGCATCAGATCATGTGTGACTACATCATTACATTAAGATACAAAATAAATTTTTGGGTGAACTATACCTTATAAATACAGTATGTGACGTGTTTAACGCCATTTAAAGGTGTCCATACGGCTGAGCAACATGGTTGCTGTCAATGTTGCTGTGAAGAGTTGTGTGTCCGTCTTTACACAATCTATACACACACACACACACACACACACACACACACACACACATATATATATATATATATATATATATATATATATATATATATATATATAGGTAATGCATGTGTCTAAACATGGATTTACTTATGACTCCTGTACATCTCTGCAGACGTCTTTACTTTTTTTACAATCCTTACCCATTAAAACATTATTAGTGAGATTTATTATTTATTGTATCTGACAAAGAAACTTTCCAAATCATCCATACATGGGACCTTGATATGCTTTGATATTCTGCTTTGTCTGTATTTTAACACAGTACATGTGGGCTTGCTCTTTAGCAAAATAATTTCAGCTTATGTTTAAAGGCAAAACACAATAAATTAACGAGACTGAAGACAGACCAAGAGGTAAGCCCAAAGTTTATCTTACCTAAGTGTATGTCAGGATTAACCTTAAAGGTTAAATCTTAAAAAGGTTAAAAAAAAAAAGGTTAAAATTAAAGGTGGTGTGATATATATATATTGTGAAGTGATTCTCTACCATGATGATTCTGTTTAGAAAGACCTCAACCAATCAGATTCAAGAATCAGACTGTTGTAAATATCGATATATTAGAAAGCATCTGATATCAAAGGGGCATGTCCTGTATAGATGGCCCTCTAATAACTTTTTAATTTCTTAGTCATAAGTAATTACTAATAAGTTCCATCCACTTTATTTTCTTCTGAGACTTTGTAAAATAATGCTTCAGGCAGTTTGAAGGACAAAACATATTTTATGTCCTTCCTTTTCTATTTGCTCTTATCTTTCTCCAACACTTCTTGGTCAAATTATTCCATTTTTTTTTCTGAGAGAATGCAAACATGCCTTGTGATAATACAGTATGTCGTGCCATTTTTTTGTGTGTTTACTGATGTTCACTATGCTGATTGGTGAAATTTCTGTCATGCTGTCTTATTGCAATGCTATTTCTGCCCTGCTGAGGTAATTCTAGGAACATTCGCTTTGCACACGGCTGAAGAAAAGTCATTGAGTTCTCATGTAACTAAACTAGCTTTTGTCTCTTCTATGAGGAACTTCATTAAGTGAACTCCTGAAGGACTTTCCAGAAGTGCTGGGTAAAATAGAAACAACCATAAGAGCATAGACCTTGTTTAGAAGCGGCACCTTTAACCCCCAAATGTATTTGTCATTAAATTGGAGATAAAGCAGAGTAGCCCTTTGTGAGTTTAAAAAAGAGACTGATATTCAAGCATCGCTGAGGGCAATGCTATTTTAGCGGCAAATTAACCTGTAGGACAAGAATGATAGTAGTTTTTCCATTTCAGTAAACACAGCACTTTTGTCAGATTTGGCTCATTAAATCTAAAAAAATAAGCTAAAATAGGCATTTATATTCCCCTCAAAATACACTATGCTGAGATTCTACGTTTTTTGGGGTCTGTGTCGTATCCTGAGGGACACGTCAAAGAAAACTCTGCACCATATTGCTGAGTGTGCGTTCGCAAATGGCTTTTTTCAGCTAGAGTTTTTACCTTGAAACTCTTAAAAAAAAAACTGAATTGCTGTAGTAATAACATGCTTGAAGCTCCCTAACGCTGGCATGAATTCTTCTTTCAGGGGATTTCTGAGGTAGTGACAGTGAAGAAGCATACAGTATAAACTGGCATCCAAAAACCCAGAAGCTGCAGCTGATTGAGAGCTGCCCTGTAAATGTGCATCTCCTGTCTCTGGCCTTTTATAATGTCCTTGCCAATCTACACTCTCCAGCTCAACACTCCACAAAGCAAATTAAACCACCTCATCGACATGTTTTGTCTGATCTCCAATAATTGATTTGGATCTTAGCTTCAACGACAACAAAAGAGATCTTAGCGAAGTGCAGACAAGCTGAACCAGGCTTCTGTTTGAAGATTTTTTTTCAATGCCCAAACTATCAACCTTAAAAGTACACATACAATTTTGTTTGTAATTGATGGTTAGGTGTATTTTTGCTTTTATTGACAGGAGCAAGAACAGGACAGAAAGCTTAAAGTTACTACTGTATAATATGAAAATAAGAATTTTGGTAACATTAAGTTGACGTTCATCCAGCTTTCAGAGGATTTGTAGATTGCTAATTGGATTAAGGTAGAGGGTTGGTAGATCTTCTCCTGTCCAGATTTGGTGAGCTCTTGTGAATTATAGCCTCGGTTTCTTGTTCTTAGTTGAAAGGACTGTTGTATATCCCAATATGTAAGTATTTATGAGGCTGATTTATATTAATTTACAGTGTTTGATGGGAGTGGGAAGAGTGGAATACAGTGTATCTGTTGACCACTTTACTCAAATCACACATTTTGTTTTGTGGAATTTTTAGTGTTACTTACAGCATTAATTATAATGTGAAACAATGACGTTCTGCAGCTCTTCAGTTAGACAGAGGTGCTAATAAGTAGAAACAATTTATTGGCTTGAGGTGTGAGGAAATCCATCAATCTTTACTTTAAACACTCAGCTTGAGGGCCTTTTAAGGACCCTCAGATTTTTAGGACCCTCTGTGAATTTGTAATAATAATAATAATAATAATAATAATAATAATAATAATGTCAAAATAAATGTTTTTTTTAATATTGTGGTAGATGCCAAGTGCTCAGGCTGACTTTCTGTAGATCAGCTTTTCTCCATAGCTTTATTTATGTGCACAGTACACAATTATGGTAAAATAAATAAATAAAAATATGTGTAGACTACACTTATACAGTTACTTTAGACAAAAACAAACATAAGTAATTAATGCACATTTTTTTTTAAGATTTGTTATCCATTCCTTTTAAAGTGCTCAGTCAGGGTGTTAACTGATTATAAAGTAATGAATCTAGTTTGTTATTATACTCAAATGAGTTCATTGTGTAGATTTAGTATCTATGTTTCACAGATACTGATATTATGTCACTGCACTTAAAATTAACAGAGCATAACAATTTAACAATAGCCAATAAACCTATAGATGACAGATGTGGTGTGAGCTACAGTATGTGGTTGTTGTTTTTGTGTGCTTTTATTGATCACATGGTCACATTGATTCAACCCATTTTTGAACAATAATATTTCATTTCCAAATGTAGACCTATTGGAACCTGCATGGACCCAATATTCTCACAGAAATCAGTCAAGTTTGGTAAAGGAAAATCATGGTTTGTGGTTACATTCAGTATGGGGGTGTGTGAAAGCTCTGCAGAGTGGATGTCAACATCAACAGCCTGAGGCATCAATACATTTGTGCTGCCCATTACATTACAAACCACAGAAGAGGGTGAATTCTTTAGCAGGATAGAGCTAATTCTCATACTTTAGCCTCCACATCAAAGTTCCTGAAAGCAAAGAAGGTCTACAGTAGGTGCTCCAGGATTGGCCAGCCCAGTCACCAAAACATAAACATTATTGAGCATGTCCTGGGTAAGATGGAGGAGTCATTGAGGATGAATCCAAATAACCTTGATGAACTTTGGGAGTCTGGCAAGAACAAGAACTTTCTTTGCCATTTCAGATGACTTTATTAATAAGTTATTCTTTGCAGAGATGTATTGATGCAGTCCTCCAAGCTCATGGGAGTCACACAATATTAATTCTTTTTCCACTGCACCATGACTTTATATTCTAGACTGTACACTATTTATGTTAAGTGACAAGATTTCTGTCTAGCAAATTCAGACATTACTGTCCTAATTCAGTAATTCAAAATCAAGACATGATCATATTTTATTTTGGTAAAATGAGCATAATCTAGAGGTCTTTGCCTTTCATATAAGCCACTTCTGATACCAAATGATCAACTGAAGGTCAAGATATTATTTGCTGTTGCTAAACCTCGAATAGGTGACAAGACTTTAGTCAGGTTCTGCATCTACAATCATCAGCTTTTAATGATTAGATATGTATTTCTTCTTCATGTTTAATTCAATTGTGTTCCTCACAGTGCTTCATAGAAATCTTAGTTGAAATCATAGAAATAGAAGTTGAAATGTGAAATTAACTTAGTGCCGACTGCACTTTTCTATTAAAATGAGCATGTTTTTTCAGCCGCATATGTTTATGTTTTTAGTAATCTCACTTTAAAGGTAATTTAAATAACCTATTATTTGTCATAAAAGGGAAATTACTGAATCGTTAACATTTCAGACAGCACTTAGAAGCTTTTGCATCTAAACTCTCCATCTAAACTTGCATCTTTTGTCTGATTTCAATATATTTATTTTCTTCAAATCAAAGTTAGTATGTTTTATATTCAGTCTTTTTGCCTTTTTAAATCCCACTTATTTAACCAGGACGTATATATATCACATACTGTGTGTATATATATATATATATATATGTATATATATATATATATATATATATATATATATATATATATGGACGTACATGACCGATATGCTATGTGCACTAATAATTTTGTCTTTGAACTAAGAAAAGTAGTAAAAAAACAACAACTACAAAGCAGCTGTGTGATTGTGCATATCCATTCCCAAGTAAAGACTATTAAAAAAGCATAAGGTTTTACTAAATCACAAAGGGAGAAAATGAAGCCAAAGCCTTTCATTATTCATGAATGGGTAATCTGATGTGAAATATTTAAGATTGGAACAGCGCAGCTGATGATTTATGCTCTGTGTTTCTGATGTATTGAATCTATGTTGCATGTATTCCCTAGGAAAGAACGGAGCGGATCTCTGAAATTCCGTCTGTGTGTCTCGAGTTGTTATGTACCGTGTAGAACTGAGAGGAGGATGTGTATTTAAGGATGGCATGTGAGGTGTGTCATTGTCACAAAGAATCCCTCTTCCCTCCAGCTGAAAAGGTGATTGATGGAGAGCAAAAATAGGTGTGAAAGAGTAATAATGTCGCTAGAGGTAAAAGAGGAAGATGGACAGAAAGGTTGGGACTGCATAGGAAAAAAGCTACCTTAAAAACCTGACCTACCATCGACCTAAAAGCCACAAAATGACCATTCCCTGTTAGTTTTAAAAGCTGAATGATTACCTTTAATTCTTAATGAAGATGAGCTTAGCTTTTCTAAGTAGAAAGCAACCTAAAATTGGTATAATTGACCAGAAAAGCCCTCAGCAGAATCATTGTGCCCTCGGTCTCCGTAAAAGCAGCATTTAGTCATGGTAGGGTCAGTAAATGTACTTAGTGATCTATTTGAATTGCAGTACTCCAGATTTGGTCAATGCACTTTTTTTTTTTAGCAATGCCATTACAGCTGTTTTAGATAAGAACATGAGATACACAAAAGTTTATTCCTTAAGAAGTGAAAGAATCGTAGCAGGCAAGTTAAATAGAAAACCTTGACTTTGCTTCGGAGGTTAATTTACAGGTAAGAAAGTGCACTGAATGCTTGCACTGAGAAAGATGTGAAAGTCTTAATTAGCATGTATATAAATACACATTTGATTCGGAACCATGTTTGATTAGTGCTGTGGCTAGAAGTCATATTTAATTAGCATCATGGCTTGAGAGGTGTTACGGCTCTCATTTAAAATGGATACAACTGTTCAGAAGCTCAAGAACGTACAACGAAGGTCTTCTGTTCTTTGACGAAGTTCATTTACTTTTAATTTCTTCAATATAAAGTATTGAACTGTGACTCATCCTGTTATCCTCGACTGTGTAAAGTTTCAAAGGTTTTTGATACTGTACAGCATATATTTATTTTAGAAAAAGCACACACGACTTGACAAAAAAGAGGCTGATTTCATTATGTTTACGAGGTCAGGGCATGTCTTCATTTTAATTATTTATTTATTTATTTATTTATTACGTATTTCCTCATCGGTTGGTTTTAGTGAAAGCAATGAATAATGATTAATTCAGTGTGCAACTTTGTGGTTAATTCACATTTATATATTAAAGAACATGCATATTTATAACCTTAGAAATGACTCTCGTTTTCAGCAATTGAGTCCACACTAGCTGAAATCTTATCTCATATTTAGTATTTGTTTTATGTGTGTGTAATGGATATTGGACTTTCAGGTCTAATTTGAGAATTGAGTGCTAAAATGGATTCAAGGCTTAAAGAAACACTCAGTTTTTTTGGAACCAGGCTCATTTTCAACTCCTCTTGAGTTAAACTTTTTTTATTAGAACAGTAATAATAGTTTTATTATTCTGCATACATTCGGCTGATGTTTGAGTCTGGTGAAAGCACTTTTAACCTAGCCTAGCTTTAGCTTAGCTTAGTATAAAGAATACTAGCCCTCTCAAAAAACAAACAAACTTTTGATTGAACTTTCCTATTAATCGACTCTTCTGTAGTTACTATTTTTTTTTAAGTTTCTATTTTTTTTTTGTTTGATATGTTTTATTCTGGTGTAATAATCAGTGAACTTTGCTCCAATTCCATGGCAGGTGCAGTGATATTATGCAGCGATGTTACCTAGTTACTAGCTGAGGAATATTTACTAGCGCTGTGACATCTTTGTGCCTGCTGCAGCCATGGTACAGCAGCAAAGTTCATTGATATCTTCATTATTATGCCAGATTGAGAGTACAGTTTCTAGACACATTGACCTAAAATATAGTAGCTTTTCTACTATATAAGAATTGGTAAAAATTGCTTTGTTTTTTTTTTTTGAGTGAGATGCTATTGATATCAAATTCAATGGTTTAAGCTAAAAGTGTTTCCGCTATACTCTGAGATAGGCTGATTGACTTAAAATTGTGAAACTGAACAGTTTAACCCTAGTGGAGTCAAACTAAAGTGGAGTTTGTACTAAGTGAAGTTTCATGAACTGATTTTGAGAGGAGCACATGATATGATTTAGCACGCCTGGCTGCTCATCTGTAATTAGTAATAATCCAATCAGAGCGATCCAAGTTTACCATAATGGATCATTTTTCCCTACTGCTCTATCTTCATTTTGGAAGAATCCCCCCTTCCACCCCATCTCCTCCTCCTTCCTTTGTTTTCTAAGGGGGAGCTTTCGAGACCTACCTGATCTCGGATCCCCTTATATGCTCATTGACTGGGCGGGAGCCTTGGGCTTAAGTATCTCCGAGCTCAGGGTTCTCTCCCGGGACAGCATGCCAAACCTGCTATAAACACTAAGCATATCTAAGTGTGAACTCTTGAAATGAGCATTCATTTTTTTAAACTGAGCGTTCCTTCATAGTTTGTTAATTATTTGTGACAGAAGTGTTAACATGTACGTTTTTCCTTGTGTTTCAGGTTGTGTGCACTGGAGCGCAGGAAGAGGAAGAGAAAGTTGAATGTGTACCAGGATTTCAACAGAAGGAGTACCAGGTGGAGTACAGTGGAGGGTTCCTCAAGGATGTCCCCCTGCTGCAAGGTACGTCAATGATTATTTCAGCAGCGATTGAGAAAGTTCAGCTTTGGTTGTGGAATTTGCATGGGTTTTTTGGCATTCTCGAATCCTCTCTACTGCCTGAACCACATGTGTGCGCCAGCTGGAGTGAGAGCAGTTTTTGAGGGCCTCGGGTGAATGTTGATTGTTCATTATTCTCATTATCATGCACAATACTTTTTCATTTATTAAAAAAAAGAGGAAATAAAGGCTGCAGTGTCCAAACAAAACATCAAAATGATCTGGCGCTCATAAATTATTCTGTTTGATTGTGTGGATGTTTACAAAGCCTTTGTGATTCTCGTCTCTTCTGTGTCTTCTGGTTATAACTATTGCAGTGGTGTATAACGTTGTGCATAAAGATTCACATCAAGATCCGGGCTCTACAGACAGTTTCTGTCTGCTTCGCATTTTTCTTAAGACAGATTTAATCAAAACACTTCAGAACAGCTAACGTATTTTCACTTTTGTTCATGACAGAAAACAGTAGAAACAGAAATGCAACTAATAAAGGAGTGCTTTCATTTCAGGTTTGCACAATAAAACTCTCAAGAGACCTCAGAGAATCAGAGTGATTAATGAAATTACAGTCTAATTACACATTAAGCATGTACGTCCCCGCAGGATACGCGTACACTGCCTCGCTCGAAAAAGGCAACACCATGAGTGTTTTGAGAGCAACAACATATTAATCAGTTTTTTCAGATTAATGGTAAACAATGCGTTGCCTGGTGGACTTGTAATCCAGTCACCCCTCAAGCCAAACATGAGAAATGAATAATATAAATGAAAAAAACGCAATCCACTCTGCGCTGTTCTCCTCAAGAGATGTCCAGAGGTCCCGTGCTGCACGCGAATACAAATCAGACAGGGGAGCAAACATGCTGCAGAGGTCAGTGCTGCAGCGAGAGCCCACAGACAGTGGCTTCACTCATGCAGGATGGAGGAGGAGTGTGAGGTGCTTGTACAACACTGATCACTGTTTGTGGAGAACTGGCAGAAGAGACACAAGTGCACATGTGAGATACACAAGTAGTGGAGGACCAGAGAAATATCTGTCTGTCTGTAGTGCTGCACAGTTAATCTAATGTGATTTATCAATGCGATGCAACGTCTTGATTCAGTGACTACTACTGTATGTAAAATGTGAAATGATCTAATTAATAGGTTTTTTTTGCGCTTTACCCATCTCCCAGTAAGGATTAGGTTTAGGGGTAGGGTATGGGGACATGCCTTTTAAAAATTATGTTTCATAATAAGCAACTTTTCTGATAATCAATACAATTCCTACATTTGTTTGTGAGACTGGCTGTAATTTTCTTGTGCATTATTCCAGTTGTGTAATTAGTATTAAGTCTAGTATTGAATAATAAAGTACTTTTATGTCTGATACAGATGTGATTACATTAAGTAATTACATGTGCTATACACTCACTGGCCACTTTATTAGGTACACCTGTCCAACCCCTTGTTACCGCACATTTTTAAACAGCCTATCACTTGGAAGCAACTCAGTGCATGTATACATGGTCAAGATGGTCTGCTGCTGGTCAAACTGAGCATCAGAATGTGGAAAAAAGATGATTTAAGTGACTTTGAACGTGGCATGGTTGTTGGTGCCAGACGGGCTGGTCTGAGTATTTCAGAAACTGCTTATGTACTGGGATTTTCACGCACAACCATCTCTAAAATTTACAGTGAATGGTCTGAAAAATGCAGAGGTCAGAGGAGAATGGCCAGACTGGTAGAGCTGATAGAAAGGCAAGAGTGACTGAAGGATGAGCTACAGCAGCAGAAGACCACACCGGGTGCCACTCCTGTCAGTTAAGAACAGAAAACTGAGGCTACAGCTGTAGCCCATCCTTGAGTTACTGTTGCCTTTCTATTAGATCATTTTTCCAATATTCTATTGTCAAATTTTGGTGAGCCTGTACAAATAAAGCCTCAGTTTCTTGTTCTTAGCTGACAGGAGTGGCTCCCGGTGTGGTCTTCTGCTGCTGGAGCCCATTTGTCTCAATCCTCGATGTGTTGTGCATGTAGAGATGCTCTTCTGCATACCTCGGTTGTAATAAGTGGTTATTTGAGTTACTGTTGCCTTTCTGTCTGCTCAAACCAGTTTGGCTGTTCTCCTCTGACCTCTGGCATCAACAAGGAATTCATGACCACAGAACTGCAGCTCACTGTATATTTTCTCTTTTTCAGACCATTCTCTGTAAACTCCAGAGACAGTTGTGCGTGAAAATCCCAGTAGATCAGCTGTTTCTGAAATACTCAGACCAGCCCGTCTAGCACCAACAACCATGCCATGTTCAAAGTCACTTAAATCACCTTTCTTCCCCATTCTGATGCTCGGTTTGAACTGCAGCAGAGTGTCTTGACTATGTCTACATGCCTAAATGCCTTGAGTTGCTGCCATCTGATTGGTTCATTAGAAATGTACTAACAAGCAGTTGGACACTAATACCAGTACCTAATAAAGTGGCCGGTGAGTGTATATGTTTAAAACATTGTTTTCAAGACCAAATATTTACTGGTTTTGAATATAACTTCAAAGTACACTGAAAGTTATTTAAAGCTCTCATATTTAATCATCAGTTCCACCTTAAAGGACTGATTTGATTGGTTAATGAGGCTCTGTTAAAGTCTTCTGATGATTGTCAGTCCTCGTTCAAAAAATAAAACAAATCTTGATTGTCACAATTCACTGGACCGTGTCTCCTTTGAGAAGCACAGTAATGTCTTCAAGCTTTTCTTCGACTCCTCTGGGATCAGCAGTAATGTCTAACTGGCACCACAACGGGCCCCAGTGGGAATCTAGCATCTCTGCCAAAAAAAAGTGCCTTTCTTTTCTGTCTCGTCTTCCCGAATTGACAATGGTGTCAACAGGTTGCACAGCTATAATAGGAAGAATGTGCACTGCAGGCTGCCAAGACAGTACCGCGAACGCTGCTGCTTGCATGACTGTGAGTTTTTTTGTGAATATTTGTGTTTGTGTGTTCGACTGGGCATGACTGTTGAGTTTGCACACAGTCACCGATTTGGAGCCGGTTTGACCGCTGTGTTCCAAGTTTTTATGTTTGGGAGGAGCCATTGATCCATGTAATTAGAACAGCGAGAGTGGCGGCAGTCCTTTCAAAAGATCGTTCGCTTTGAATTTCAATTTACTTAAGCTACAGAACATGATTACACTGACATAGAACACCACTCAACGCCATTACGCTGACAGACAAAGAAACGCAGAGCGAAAAGCGCAGTCATCAGGCCAAAAATGCAATGCGAAGGGCCGATGAAAAAATATATATTTTATCACCAATTCAGCAAGACGGCCAATCTTGCCTTGGGGTTTCAATCTTTTTATTCTATTCAATTCGATTGGGAAGGGCGCTGAGGCATTCTGTCATCTTGGGACCCAGCGATCCATGCACATGGAGACAGAGCTCAGTTCCGCTTTACTGAGTCACCCTGTAACCACTGTGCACTTCTATTACCCTGAATATGCTCCTGTCAGCACAGCACAACATACAAAACACACTCACTTACGTTCACAACTTTGCACATATGCGCAAATAACTTTTAGGAGTAACCGGACATATAAAGAGTGGCATTACAGCACTATGTTATTTGCAAAAGTGTGATCATTCGGTCAGGGAAGTGCACTTGGTGTTCTTAAAGCTTATTTGTTGCAAGCTGTGTGTTCAAGAACCTTTGCAGGAAGTATAGCTTTTTACACTACAGGGTGGTCTCATTTGTATTCATAGGTTCATAAGTACTGTATGTGGATGTAAAGTTTGTGTATGCGTGTATACAGTGTGTGTGGAAGTTTTGAGGTTAGTACTGTAGATTTTTCAACTCTTTTTTCAAAAGTCTTTTACGGTTATAAAAGCTTCATGTATCTGGCCAAAAAACCAGGCGAATGAATGAATAAATAAATAAGTAAATAAATGAATAGGGGTGTCACGGTGGTGCAGCGGATATCATGATCTCCTCCCAAAAGGTCGCTGGTTTGAGCCCCTCCTGGGTCAGTTGGCATTTCTGTGTGGAGTTTGAATGTTTTCCCTGTGTTCGCGTGGGTTTCCTCTGGGTGCTCCGGTTTCCCCCACAAGTCCAAAGATGTGCTATAGGTGAATTGGGTAAGCTAAAGTGTTCGTAGTGTATGTGTGTAAATGAATGTGTATGGATGTTTCTCTCTTTCAGCTTCGTGTCTAAAAAATGCGGTCTGCTTCAAAGGATGTGAGATGCAAGCGCAACAGTCAGACATGTTTATAAAGCATTTGCTAACATTTAAAAATAATAGAAAAGTAGTGCATTGGAGAGGAAAAACACCTTCTGTGTGAATGGCCACTTAGACTGCATTTTAACCAATAAAAATCAAAGGCTCAATAGCCCTGTAGTATAATACTGACAGATAGGCTTAAACTAGCTGCAACAAACAAACAAACAAGCAAAGCAAGCAAGCATAATACTGACAGATCATTAGTTAATTAGCAATTTATCAGTAATTCTGCACCCATAAATATATAAATAAATAAATAAATTAATAAATAAAAAAATCAAAAAGATAAATAAATAAATAAATACTGTACATACATAAATGTTATGATAATAATACAAATATATTGTATATGAATAATTTTTACCCATGCTGAATTTAATTATCACTAGCCCTGCACTGTAATACTGACAGATCATTGGTTAATTAGCATATTTTACAAAATACAAATAATCAAATATATTTGATAGATCTTTTATTCATGTTTTCTGTCGTCCTGAGAGTTAAACTAGCAGTTAAGACTTACACTAGCTGCCACAAACAAACAAACAAACAAGCAAACAGATAAATAAAAAAATAAAAAAATTAATGAACGAATGAACGAACAAACAAACAAAAAGATAAATAAATAAATGAGTGAATGAATGAATAAATAATAAATAAATAAATAAATACATAAATAAATAAAACAAACAAACAAACAAACAAACAAACACACACACACACACACACACACACACACACACACACACACACACATAAATGTTATAATAATACAAATATGTTGTACATGAATAATTTTTACCCATAATGAATTTAATTATCACTAGCCCTGCACTATAATACTGGCAGATCATTAGTTAATTAGCAAGTTATTAGTAATTCTGCACCTATATTTTACAAAATACAAATAATCAAACATGTTTGAAGAGATCCTGTATGCATGTTTGCAGTCTTCCTGAGAGTTAAACTAGCAGTTAAGCTTAAACTAGCTGCCACAAACAAACAAACAAGCAAATAAATAAACAAACAAAGAAATAAACATCTAAATAAATAAATAAATAAATACATTAATTAATTAATTAATAAATAATCAAATAAACAAATATGATAATAATACAAAGAAGTTGTATACAAATAATTTTACCCATGCTGAGTTTATCACTCAATAAATAAATAAATACAAGAAAGCAAATCAATTACATTTCTTCAACCAATCAAAACCAAGCATTCAATGGCCCTGTAGTATAATACTGATAGTTAGATAAAGACATTTCACTGGATCAACCGATCCCATTATTGTAGGATTATGAGAGCAAATTATGAGTTGTTTAGACTATAAAATTCCTGCGGTTTGCAAGGAACGTTAGCTAAATTCAGTATGACAGCGCACTTCATTATAGCCCTAAAAAGAAGTGTAGTTGTTCCGGTACTGATACGAGTGTGGTTGTAAATGCATCATATAGCAGTGATGAGCTTATAATGAGCGCAGTCTTCCTGTGTGTATAACGAACGCGTTTACAGTGTGTGTGTGTGTGAGTTTGTGTTTGCAGGTGTGTGGCTGGTGACTCATCGCTGGTGTCAGATGCAGTCAGCTGTGCAGGTGACATATGCAGATTTATGTAAATGCACTGCTCTCTACTTCTCCTGTTTGGATGTGCCTGCTCAGTAATTATGCAGATGGAAGCAGTCTCGAGGTGGTCAACGCTAACCACACGAGAGTCCTGGGTCAACAAAATTCATTAATTTACCTCTCAAGACTCAAGACTGCAAACATGCATAATTGTCCAAATGCATACACAGGAGGATTGAGATATGTGTTTAACGATTTATTTTTTGGGTTTTTCATTTCCTACAAATGCAGAAGAGAAAGATCAATTATGTGCATTCAGAAATGTACTCGTGTTTGCAGTCTTTCTGCAGAGGTAAAGTGGCAGTTAATAAATATAATATTAATAATAAGTAAATAAACAAACAAACAAACTAGTTGGCTCAAACAAACAACATAAATAAGTAAATGAATGAATGAACAAACGAACGAACGAACAAGCGAACGAACAAATGAACAGACGAACAAACTAGCAGCCTCAAATAAATAAATAAATAAATAAATAAATAAATAAATAAATAAATAAA
>CAIGQQ010038153.1:287542-300524 GCA_903798035.1 Danio albolineatus
AATAAATAAATAAATAAATAAATAAATAAATAAATAAATAAATAAATGAATGAATGAATGAATGAATGAATGAATGAACTATCAGCCATAAACAAACAAGCAAGCACAAAAAATTAATAAATATATAAATGAATGAATGAATTAAGGAAGGAAGGAATGAATGCATGAATGAATGAATGAATGAATAAACAAACTAGCAGCACAAGTGAATGAATGAATGAATGAACAAACGAACGAATCAATGAATGAATCAATGTACGAACGAATGATTGAATGAATGAATAATCTTTCTGCAGAAGTAATGTAGCAGTTAATAAATATATTATTAATGTAAAATAAACAAACAAGCCAACAAACTAGTTGGCTCAAACAAACAAGCACATACTGTACAGTTGATGTCAGAATTATTAGCCCCCCTGTTAATTGTTTCCCCCAATTTCAGTTTTTTTCAACACATTTCTTAACATAATAGTTTTAATAACTCATCTCTAATAACTCATTTCTTTTATTTTTTACTAGATATTTTTCAAAACACTTCTATACAGCTTAAAGTAACATTTAAAGGCTTAAATAGGTAGGTTAGGGTAATTATGCAAGTTATTGTATAACCATGGTTTCTTCTGTAGACTATAGAGAAAAAGTATCTTAAAGGGACTAATAATTTTGACCTGAAAATGGTTCTTAAATTAAAAACTTTTATTCTAGCCGAAATAAAACAAATCAGACTTTCACCAGAAGAAAAAGAATATTATCAGACACTGTGAACATTTCCTTGCCCTGTTAAATATAATTTGGGAAATATTTAAAAACAAAATTCAAATGGGGGCTAATAAATAAATAAACAAACAAACAAACAAACGAGCAGCCACAAGCAAATAAATAAATAAATAAATAATCTCTCTGCGGATAAGTAGCAGTTAATAAATAATAAATAAATAAATAAACAAATAAGTTCAGCAACCACATAAATGAATGAATAAATGAATAAACGAACGAACATATGAACGAATGAATGAATGAATAAATGCACTAAATCAGCCCTAAACAAATAATCAAGCACAATAAATTAAATAAATAAATAAATAAATAAATAAATGAATGAATGAATGAATGAATGAATGAATGAACAAACTAGCAGTCACAAGCAATAAATAAATAAATAAATAAATAAATAAATAAATAAATAAATAAACAAACTAGGAGCTACAACCAAACAAGCAAATGAATAAATACATATATTTTTTAGGAATTGTGCACCCATATGTTCTAAAATGCTAATTACCAAGCATATGTTATTCTCACATTTATGCATATAATATTTCTAAAAATCACATACATTTTTAAGCAGCCATAAATAGTAATTGTATGCTCATTTTTATCAAATATTATTTTGAGCACACTAAATCTTGCTCTAAAATACATACTTTATTTATTTGTTTGTTTGTTTTATTTGATTATTTATTTTATTTTTACTTATTTACTTTATTGCAAGTTACTTTATATTAATATAAACACACACACACACACACATGCACAGACTTAAAATGTGAAAAAAGTGAATTGAGAAGTCAGTCAAGAAATAAATCTAAATAAAATGTGATTACTTTTTTCCACCCTATATCAAATTGTGCACATAAATTAGGAGGAAAGTCATTTTCAACAACCCTCGCCAATAAGGGCCAGTGCTAACAGAAGTGTGGCGTTCTCTCGAAAGGGATATCGTTTTTATATTACTAAAGCGAAAATCAAATAAAGTGGAGTGCTCTCATTTCTCTGGATACTCACCGTATAGGTATCTCCATTCTCCTCGTCCCACACTATAATGAAGAAGGAAAAATGGAATGCAATTTTATGAAAGCCAATGAGATTGATCTTTTCTTCTCCCAGAGCCCCTCACCGTTAATTCAACACCAGCTCCAATTTCGCACACTTATTATCCTGCTGCTGGTCGCGCCAAAAATACAAACTCTGTTCGGCTCCGAAACTCCTCAGCCGCTGGGAAATGAGAATATCACAGATGCAGATCTGAAAGGAGATCACATTTTAAAGCAGAAGGTGACACTGTTGAGGACTGAGACAGCCTGAAGACTGGACCGTTTATCCTTTACTCATTGCCCTATAAACCATGTCATCTGGAGCCTTCTTTTTTTGCAAAACTTTATCTCTTTAAAGATTGTTGGAGCCATTTGTGATATTTATATGATTTATACTTTATTTGTTTATATGTTGTATGATTATTGAGTAATTAAGATTAATAACATTATGCAGTATTATTCTGTGTCACGGACACAGAGTAGTTTAGTGATATAGATTAGTTCCACATACATTTCACGTCAGCTCACCTGCTTACGTAAGGGCACACAGGTCATGGGTGAACAGCTGGCAGGAGTAGCAAGGAAACAGTTTTTTGAACATGTTTTGTTTGTAGCATTTGTAAGACCGCTTAAATGAATCTTGAGATATAAATGCTTGGACGCGTCATAAACATCACTGCTCCTGTCAAAACAGCTCCATATTGACCGAAGGATGACAGATCGTTATAAAGATTGTAGGACTTTGCCATCAGAAATTAATTTAGAATTTAAATGTATTTATTTTTCATAACAAGGGACAATACGTTAATTAATATAACTAGCTTTGTTTCCATCCACCTGTTTTTATGCGCATTTTAGACATGCGCAAAAAAATAGGTTGATGAAAAAAAAAACATAAAAAACAGATGTGCATAACTAAGTAGGATAAACTTTGTATTCAATAAGAGAAGATGTGCATAAACTACGATGGAAACACTTTCACCGCACAAATTCCAGTATGTGCATTGAAAAAAGTAATGTGATTTGCTCGAAAGAGATCATGTGATGCTAAAAACATGTGTGAATGGACAAACCAGTGGTCTCCACAGTGATGTTTTGTTCATACTAGTACACCTTCAAACACTACCATGTGTTCATTGCGTGTCGACATTACTTGAGATGCAAGTCATTAAA
The DNA here is from genome assembly GCA_903798035.1 of Danio albolineatus. Lineage (NCBI taxonomy): Eukaryota > Metazoa > Chordata > Actinopteri > Cypriniformes > Danionidae > Danio > Danio albolineatus. The sequence goes on from CAIGQQ010038153.1 coordinate 290,530, forward strand.
TGAAGAAAAGATTCACGCAGCTTCTTCTACCGCAGCAAATCCTGTTTTTACTGTTGATATTTGGAGGATATTTGGAGGATTTTTTTGGGGGGGGGGGGTGATCTTCTCATCCACCACCAGTGTGCAGCATCCACCTGGATGATACGACGGCAGCCACAGGACAAAGGCGCCAGTGTGCTCACCAGACACCAGCTATAGATGGAGCGGAGAGACAGTGATTGATCCAATTCGGTGGATAGGAATCATTGGGAGGCAAATCATGGTGGAAATTTAGCCCCCTACTCTTTAAGAGAAGTGCCATGGGATTTTTAATGACCACAGAGAGTCAGAACCTCGGTTTAACATCTCATTCAAAAGACGGCACTCACTAAGCAGTATAGATTCCCCTTCACTATACTGGGGCTTTAGGCCCCACACAGACCACAGGTTGAGCACCCCATCGTGCTACCCACTGCGCCAAAGTGACGCCCTTATTACCATTTAACTCTTATTTAATACAATAATTTTACCTTGTTACATACCTTTTTTATACGTGTTTTGACAATGGAATTTTTCACAAAGAGATTTATACGTTACCTAAAGGCTTCGTTGATGCACTAATTATTATTATTATTATTATTATTATTATTATTATTATTATTAATACTACTACTACTACTACTACTACTACTACTACTACTACTACTACTACTAATACTAATACTAATACTAATACTAATACTAATAATAATGATATAACAATATTTGGGTGATATACGGCTATTTCAAAATCTGTAATCCGAGGATTTAATCTGAATCATTCAGATTGCCCCAAGTTGTAAATTACTGAACAGGTTTTATACCTTTTATAAAATTATAAATAATTTGTAGACATTTTTAATAGGACATTTGTCATATGAAAAGGAATAATAGTTAATAATATTGTAATATTCTCCTGTTGTCATGTTCAGTTCAATTCAACTCAATTAAATTCAATTCGAGTTTACTTTAATAGTGCTTTTCCCAATAAATGTTGTTTTAAAGCAGCTTCACAAAAAAGGGCACATTATTAACTTACGACAATAATTAAGTAGTTGTTTATAGGGTTGGCAGTAGATAATGGTATGTTTTAACGCATGTTTATCAAAATCCACCGTGGAACAAAACTTGAATGTATTTTAAAGAATGCATATTATGCAGGTACTTCATATTTACAATATTGCAATAATATTAGATGATGCGTCAAGTGGATTTATTTCATAAAGATTGTTTGTTGTAAATAAATAAAGCATAAATATTTCAAAACTAAAGTCAAAAGTCACAAATAGAACTGTAAAAATTTTTGTATAATAATTCATAAGCGTGATAAGTAAAATAGTAGTTATGAGGGGACAGAAAGTAAGAATTGTGACTCACTTTCTTCACATTTTAACATATATTTATAATTTTTAGACAAGATCTCATACATAAAGCTTGATGAAATCGCTCACAGCTACAGTAGTTAGACTCTTTGTAATATAACTATGCTCATTGCCTCAGTTTGGGACATTTTCCACTAGATTTCAACTCCCCTTTGGCTATTCGTACATTTGCTTCCATCTATCTCTGTTGCTCGCCATTACGTCATGCGAAAACCAGGCCATAAACTTTGCACCAGCCTCATTCCTCAGCCAGAACAGAGACTGTCAGTGTGTGATTCACAATCGGCAGTAAGTCTGAGCTCAGTCTTGATTGGCCATCATAACAATAATGTTCAGACACATCTGCAGCTCTCAGGCCATACAGTAGTGTGTGTGTGTGTGCGTGTGTGTGTGTGTTTGTTCATGCCTGCCACTGATTATTAGCTCTGGAGTGTCTCTTTTCTTGAAGGTCCTCAGACTTTCTCCACTGTGTCTTATGGCCCGTTTCCACTGAGTGGTACGGTACGGTAAGGTACCCTTTTAAGGCCGTTTCCACTGTCTAAAAGCGTACCGAACCGTACCGTACCAGTGTTTGGTCACCCTTTGCAAAGGGTCCCAAGGGTACCAAAGAGTGACCAAAAGGCAGAGCTAGACACGAAGCTGAATGCTATTGGTTTACAGAGATTTGTCATTTGCTCGTGCAACAAGCCAGAATGAAAACAAAGGACCCGTCATGTTTAATACACAGCCGAGAGACAATGCTCCGAAATAATATAAGCATATAATAACAAGCCATGGTCAACCCGAGCCCAAACAAACCTTGTCGTCGTCTTGAACAGCCACAAAGCCAAGAAGAAGAGCAGATTCTTATGGGTTACAAGCCCATAAGCGCGAGCGCGAGTGGTTTCACTTTGTCGCTTGTGCTTGCACGTCAATATTTGAAATAACAAACTTCTTAACCTGGACTATTATAAACTCGGAATGACGGAATTACTCTCTAACGAGAGAATAATGACGGAGAGGCTACATGTACTGGTGAAGATTAAAGATACAAATGAGAGGTTTGCACTGACTGGGGGCTGTATTTCGTGTTGTTTTTAAACCTAAATAAGGCATACATGTCTGCTGTGTGTAGTTTTTCTGTAATTTGGTAACATCGGAGACTGTGTGGGGCTGTATGTGTTCATATATGCTGCATTTATTTATTTATTTTATATAATCGCGAACCGTAGGCTATTTCACATCATTGATCTAGTTATAATCAGATCATGTTCAGTCAGTAATGAACATTTATACACCAGTGTTTATGTGTATAATAAAGCATCTGTTTTGTGAGAAGTGCTTCTCGTATGATTTGTGAACGACCCATAAAGCTTTACTGTAAACATTTCCTCGAGCAAAAATGACGTCGACTGAAACTTTGTCATACACCACACCCACCAAAAGAGTACCCTTTTGCAGTGAAAACGCAAGCCTGATAAAGGTGACCCATACCGACCCGTACCTTACTGTACCACTCAGTGGAAATGGGCCATTAGTTGACTTCATCATTTCTCCATCTTAAGTGCCCTCAGCAATGTTTAGTATTTTTAAATGAACTGAATAGATGTACTGCTTCGAGATCTTTGAGTTTACCAGCATAAGTGTTTTCATGCATGTCAAAGGCACATAAAGACACTGTACAGTAAGCCCGTGTTTTACTGGCTGTGAAACTATAGTTCACTTCAGGGTCAAATAACATCAATTCATTGTATTTGTAAGAGATTATGACAGCTTACAATAACCATAGCTTGAACCTCAAACCTGAGCCTTTCGTCTGTTTATTTATTTATTTATTTATTTAAATTTCCAGTATTAAGAGTGTATATATTTTTTTTCTTCTTAGTTACATATGTTGGTCTTTAGTGTCAACTGCTAGGCACCACAGATATACTATACACAATGTAAAAATGTTGTCAAAAAAAGTCTCAGAAGGAGTTGTCAGGTGGCCTACTGTAGTTGAATCTGTCTAAACTGAATCTGGATTTTTTTTAACTAACAGTACTGTTGCTGCAAGTTATTTTAAACCATTTAAAAAAGAGTTTTTAACCTGGGAAGCAGGTTAAAAATTCTTCTTAAGCCAGTCAAAGTGTTCTGGTTTTACGGCTTTACTGGTTTTATGGGGATTTCAGGCATATTTCAGTCTGTCATGCTGGTGACTAACTGGCTGCCCAGCTAAACATCAACTGAGCCCAAATTATGTCTACTGAGAGCACCTTAAACCAACACAAAAGTCAGGTTTAAGATTTTAAAAAAAAGTTTTAACAGTACTGTTATTATTATTATTATTATTATTATTATTATTATTATTAGTGTATTTTCCACTCACCCCCTCAAACAAATTAATACAATATACATGCAATAATACATGTATTATTCTTTGATTCATTCATTTTAACTTACGGTATGGGACAACAGGTTTTAGGATCAAATGGCAGCATCTTTATTAAACAAACAATGGTCATACAGGCAACGGTCAAACACAGGAGCAAACAGTATCATACAGAGCAATCCAAAAGAGTAGTCAAGTCACAGGTGAAGAGGTCGGTTCAGGCGGCTAACATCAAAAATGAATAAACGAAACAAAGAATCAAACACGGCAAGGCAAGGAGAAACGCTTTGTGATCAGTCCATGTAATCAGTTCATGAACAGCTCCCAGTTCTGTGTGTGTGTAATCAATGGAGAACCGGAACAGGTGTGTGGTGCCTAAAGGGAGTTGTAGTTCATATGGTGGCAGAATTGTAGTCAGAGTGAAAGTTAATTGACTAACACATTTGTTTGATAGTTCCTTCCATCATTCATTCATTCATTCACTCATTCACTCATTCATTTATTCATTCTCCTTCAAATTAGTCCCTTATTTATCAGGGATCACCACAGCAGAATGAACTGCCTACATTTATTTATTTATTTATTTATTTATTTATTTATTTATTTATTTATTAGTAGTAAAAAAAGTAGTAGTAGATATGATTGTAGTGTATATAGTATTTATAGTATATATAGTATTTTATAGTATTGTATAGTATACTGTATCTCCTTTTGTGCAAACCTTGTTTTCTTTTATTGGAAAAACGAATAAATACAACTAGCTCCATTCAAGCATCACAATACATTTTATTTCCCAGAACAATTGCAATGTGTAGCTCAAACGAAGCTTCTAATCTCTGTTTTAGCCGTGTAGTAAAGCCCCAGTGTCTCTCAACACGGTTTTCTCCAGCTCACGCCACTCTCACAGCTGTAATTGTACAACATTAATCACACGGCCCACATACAACAGGGCCCACTGCCACTTTTTTGGGGTATTTTTAATTGACTATAAATCAGGCACACGCTTGACAAATGACGGTAATTACAGTGCAGTTGTTTCAGTGCTAGGGAGAGTGTTTCCCTTCAGTAAAGAGAAGGGTCGGCAAGGTGAGGCAAACACTTGTTCGCGAGTGTGTGCGTGTGTGCTTGTGTGTGTGTGTATATATGAGCAAAAGAAAAGGAGGACCTGAGGCAAACTGGTACACTTGCATGGAAATGACCTCCGGTGCAAGCTGTCTTGACTTTGAACAGAATTGTAGGGCACAGAGCGCTATGCAGGGTGAGGGTTAAGACGTCATGAAGTTGTGCTCGAAGGAAATACCCTCAGTGTAATGAGTGATCATTTTAACAACTGAACATTTCTGAACATTTTAATAACTGGAAATTTTTATTTTTTTGTTATTTGGTGGGACGTAGTCAGTGAGGATTAATAATATTTTCTCTGGCTTATTAAGATGTTGTCAATAATTTGTTTCGTGCCTGCAATATTTGGACAAGATGCAACAGTTTTTGGCTTGGTTTTCATTTGAGGATGATTTGTCATTGCTGCATCGTCTCACATTTTAATGAACCAATGTCTTCCAGTTTGTGATGTTTGTGGTTGATTCAGAAACCAAATGTATTTATTATTTGTAATTATTTATAGTGCATTATTTAAGTGCATACCCATGGTAGATGTAGATGCAAAGCCATTTATTGCTTGATAGTTAGTAATAAAAAAATAAAATAAAATAAAATAAAATAATTAAATTAAATTAAATAAAAAAATAAATAAAATACTATTAAATTAAATTCAATAAAGTAATTGTAAAGCAGTGTTAAGGAAAGTATAAAAAGTAAATTTTGTAGTAAAATGTAAATTGTAAATAATGAGTAAAGTGTAAAGAATAGAAATAAAGCAGTGTAACACTTAGTCTTGAAGCATTAATGTTGCATTTTCAGTTTTTGACTAAATGAAAACTGTAATTTAATATGTAGTTGTAAGTTCATTTTGGTGCACAATAACAATGAACTCTGCTTGGCGATAAGACCCTTGTAAAGCAGTTCAGGAGTGTGTTTTCGAAAACAATCATTAGTTAACTAAGATTGCAAGTTCCATTGTTGCAAACATAATTCCTTGATTTGGTGTTTTCCAAATCTGACATTCCACTGAACATTTGCAAACTGCCTCACAAATTTCAAACAACTACTGTACATCTCTAGAGCTGTAGTTAGACGCATACATAGCTGGCTGTGTTCTATTCTAAATATGGTTATTGCCAAACATCCATACACATAAAAAATGTGTATTCATGAGAAAAGAAAAAGAAGTTGTTACTCTACCCTGTTTAGAGCATCATTACAGACGTTTTACGCCATAAGTAACGTGGTTCAAATGATCGTTCTGTGACAGAGCAACTACAATTTTGGGAAAAAACTTGTCACTACATCATTCTTTTCCCAAAAGATGCATCACACTATGATAGTTCAGCAAGTTAGATCGTTGTTTGGAAAATGCACCCCAGAGCAGTTTAAATAATCAAAGCAACAATAGATTAAAAAAGCGTAAAGTTTAAGCATGCAGATACTCATAAGAGAATATTTGAGTGTAAATTATTAAATTATTTCATTTAATTGATTATTTAAGTTGGTAAATATTAAAATGTATATGCAGAACTATTACTAATAATGCTTGTCTAAGCTCAGAGACCATTGTAAACCAATCCAGTTTAAACCATTGTAAACTACAAAGCAGGTTAAAAATTCTTCGTAAGCCAGTCAAAGCTGGTTTTCTGGTCTTGCGACTTTGCTGGTTTTATGGAGATTTCAGGTATTTTTTTAGTCTGTCATGCTGGTGACTAACTGGCTACCCAGCTAAACTTCAATTGAGCCCAAATTAAGCCTGCTGAGAGCACCTTAAACCAACACTAAAGTCAGGTTTACGATTTTTTCTCTCTTTTTTCTGTTATAGGAGTTACTTAGAATGCTAGAGCTGTAGCTGCGGGTGCTTGAAAGCTTCATGAGATGCTTGCTTTGTGACACTGCCTGTGCAAAAGTTCCCTTGTTAGAACTTGTTCCTCTCAGTCACCGCTGTGTAGTTCCTGCTGGTCTCCTTCTTGAGCACTGACCCATAAATACCAGGACGTTAGCAGTGGGTACAAGCAGACCAAAAGTGGAGGAAGGTTATGGGATTGAGTTCTAGGACAGCATTGAGGAGAATGTGGCCTAAGGGGGGGCATTGCTCTGGCAGCTGCTCTCTGTCTGCTGTGGGCACAGTGACTGCCATTTGATCTCTCCTCCACCGAGGCCAGTGGCGCTATATGCAAAACGGCCCCACTCAGCTCGCTAACCTACTTTGTGGAGACATTTCCATTTCCAGCCATTCCATTTCAGCAAATCAGTGGTGAGGCTGGTTGGACTAACAAGTATCCCATACAGTAAGAAAAACTAAATCTGGCTAGGACAGAACCATAGGCTAAATATATTTTGTTACTGTGAGGCTCAATAACAAATATATATGAAAAATATATTTTTTAATATATTTAATTTCCAGGGGTGTCACGGTGGCAAAGAGGGTAGCATGATCCCCCCCACTGCAAGAAGGTCACTGGTTCGAGCCTCAGCTGGTTCAGATAGCATTTCTGTGTACAGTATGCAGGTTCTCCTCGTGTTTGCGTGAGGTTTCCTCCGGGTGCTCTGGTTTTCCCCACAAGTCCAAAGACGGGGTATGGGTGAATTTGGTAAGCTAAACTGTCAGTAGTGAATGTGTGTGAATGAGTGTGTATAGATGTTTCCCAGTGATGGGTTGCAGCTGGAAGTGCATTCCCTGTGCAAAACATAGGCTAAGTTGGCGATAAGTTGATAAGTTGGCGGTTCATTCTGCTGTGGCGACCTGATGAATAAAGGGACTAAGAAAATGAAATAAAAAAAGAAAATGAATTAATTGAATTTAAATTCCATTAAAAAAAAAATAATTCCATCCTCTTGATGAGCAGCCACAAAGCCAAGAAGTAGAGCAGAATCTGCCATTTTGTCCTGTTGTTTTTTAAGAAGCCGTCTGAAAGTGCAAGTGCTTTCATTTTCTCCAGAGAGCTCTATTTGCATGTGCTTACCACACGTCTATATTTAAAATAACAAACTTGAGCTCAAAATAATATCGTGATTATTGAAGTACTTCTGACATCCGATACTTTCAGAAACGAACAAATGCTGGAGTGATGTGCAAAAAAACAAAAGAGAAGTCTGAAAAAAAAACAAAAAAACAAAACAAAGGAGCAAATGATTCTTTCAGCAACCTAAAACATGAACAAACTGCCATGTTTAATTATTATCATCACCTCTTGGACTATTGTGAATTCGGAATGACTCTGAATGACTTTTTAACAAGATGTTAACGTTAAATGTGCTGGTGAAGAATAAAGATGAGAGGTTTGGACTGACTGTATATGTTTCGTATCGTTAATAAACCCAAATTAGGCCAAAATGTATGTTTTGTTTTTATATACCCCAAAATTTTTATCTGTGTGTTCGTAGATGTTTTATTTATTTTTATTTATTTTATATAACCGCAGACGTTACAGTAGGCTATTTTGTATTATCATTGAACTGCAGCTATAATCAAATCCTGTTGATAGAAAGATTAGTAATTAACATTTATTTATACAAAAGTATTTATGTTTATAAAACATTTGTTTAGTAAGAAGTGCTTCTCATATGATATATGAACTAGCGAGAATGATGTCGACTGCAACTTTCGGTCGTACTTTCTGTACAACTTTCTGTCCATTTGGCAGTGGAGATACAAGCCTGAAAAAGGTCACCCTTACCCAAACTGTACCATATCGTACTTTACCACTCAGTGGAAACAAGGCTTTATAGTATTTGTTCATGTTAGTTAATGTTAATAAAAATAAAGTTGTTCATTGTCAGTTCATTAACTCACAGTGCATTAACTAATGTTAACAAGCATGATTTTAATGTTAATAATGCATTAGTACATGTTACTATGATAAATAAATGATGTCCAAGTGTTCATACTTAGTTCAAGTTAGAAAATACATGGACTAATGGAACCTTGTTGAAAAGCCTGACCATTTCTTTTACTATATTGCATTTCACACCAAAGAGCTACGAAACCAAACATGCTTAATGCAAATGTGCCCATTTGCCAAAGTATTTGTTCCTCAATTAGTAACACGATCTTTGTAATTGCAGCTTTGACTGATAATTTGAAGCGTATGGCATGATACAGACTGAGATATAAACTGTCAGAATTAATGCTCTCCAGTGTTCGACAGTCGCCTGTTCAAATTAACTAGAATACCCGACCATTAGAGTAGAATCTGCTACATCTCTGCTGTCTAAAAGGTCAGTGGCAAACTTATACATTTTAATGAGCTCTTGAAAATTGAGGCTTGTTTGCCATACATTTGAATAAGTGCTGTGCAACTGGCGGTTTTTAGTTTTATTCTTTATTACTATTATTATTATTGCAGAAAACGTCTAAATTGCCTGTTTTGATATGACTGTTAAATGATATATTTTTATGTCACTGTTTAAAAAAAATATTGCCCATGCTATTTTACCTGATATTCTGCTTGTGGTTTAATATTAGACTCCACAGTGTACGCAGATGATTTCCAGTAAACTGTGAGCAACAGTGATTATTAAAGCGTATGCAGACCTCAGGGTGAAAACGTTATGTCTAATTTAATGAAAGAAAAGGCCTTGAGCTTCTGGAGTAATAAAAGATTTTGCTTTTGCTTTTCAGCTGTATATCAATCTGGAATCTGTGTTATGTTGCTGGTTTTATTTTGAAGAGGAAATAGGAGCGCCCTTAAGTGTTTAATGAAATGTATATATACACTATATATGTGAATTAAATGCACTGAATGAATCCTGTAGGTACTATTTGTTTAAAAGTTAAATAACAGTTTCTGAAAATATTTTAGTCACTATGTTCTCAAAACAGCTTATTCACTAGTTCTGATAAAAGTACAGCAGAAATGAGATTCTAAATGTAACTTATTTCTTAAGTTCTTATATGGTGGTTTATTACAATTATTTTTCCAGTTTAATACGTAAAAAAAACTTGATTCAGTGCTCTTAAAATATTGGGTGGGCAAAAATAAGAAATACATTTTTTTTTTACATTTTATTTAATTAAATTTAATTAAATTAAATTAAATTAAATTTAATTTAATTTAATTAATAAAGTAAACTAAAAAATAACACAAAATAAAAATAAAATAAAATAAAATAAAATAAAATAAAATAAAATAAAATAA
>CAIGQQ010038153.1:308032-348987 GCA_903798035.1 Danio albolineatus
TATTCTACTATCTTTTTTTTTAAAATTAATTTATTTTTTCCATAATCATGGCTGTTGTACATCATCTTATTTTTTGCCTTATTATCTATAGATAGAAGCCTGTGTCGTTCAAAAATAAAATAAATAAATAAATAAATGGTAGTAGAATAAAAGTAACATTAACTCAGAATTGGCCAGGCCAGAGGTATGAATAATTTCAGCCATAAATGAGTTATTTAATATGAATGCAATTATATTTGAAGTAAGATTCTGTTCACACTAAAGTGAGAATAGTATTAGACTGTGTTTACACAATTTAAAAATAGCAATATTCATTTACAACAAGTGTAGTTGAATGCTATTTAGACCTGAAATAGATTTTAAAAGATTATTAGACTTTGAAATAGTGGCACAAATAGGCAATTCACCAAATTTTGTGTTTCAAGACTTTGAAATAGTGGCACAAATAGGCAATTCACCAAATTTTGTGTTTCAGCACAAATTGATTAACTTAATTGTTTTTACAGATTTAAGTGGATTGGAGGAAAATCAATTAAGCTGTTGCATGCAAGTAGTTTGAACAAGCAGCAAAATTACTGTTTTGCACAGGTTATTGCAATTATTTCTATATCTAATTACATTGTAGATGACCTCAGATATAGCAGGCCATATAAAGAATGTACAAATGTACAGATCGTCACAATCAAAGTCCCTTTAAGGCAAGTCATTTCACTCGGTGGCTATCTTTGAAATGTCTCTCAGGCGGTATGCTCAGACATTCTGTCTGAATGGGGAAACATCAAATTCTCCAAAACTGTTTGCCAAGCTTATGATTACATTACATATTTGGAACCACCAATAGAGTTAAGCAACAGCAACCGCCTCATAAGTTTTGTTTCTAAAAGATTGAATCAAACAAAATCTGCGATTTTTCAGGGTGCCCAAGCTAATACACATGCACACTCCAAAGGAACGAGATCATGACACCAACCTCTTTTTTGGCAGTGTTAGACTTTATCATTCTTTGGATAATGCTTTGTCAGATTGCTGGTCTTCTGAAGTAATTCACAACTTGGTGAATCTCTTCCAGAAATGACAGCAAGTATTTGCTCAGATTCCAGCGTGTTTGTTGACTACAAAACCTGTGATAAAAGCACAAGTCTGGTCTGAGTTTCGCCCCAGGATAGTCAGTCTATAATGATTGATAACTGGCTCCTGTACCAGTAGGCGGGGCTTCATTCACCGTATTGACTGTAACACTTTTCCCCTTTCAAAACTATATACTGTAAGTGACATGTTTTGGGTATTCTATAGTCTTTGACACAATCTAGATATGAAACACATGCTAATACTGTAAAGCTTCTGTTGGACTGATATTAGAATGCTCAGAAGTCATAAAAATACAGTGACGCCCCATTAAAAGCATTAACTGAAGAGGCAACATTTAAGTTACTTTTATAGTGAAGGGGAATAAATATCTCCTCGTTTCTCTCAGAACACCTCACAGCAGACTCTGCATCTGTTATGACAGCCGCTCCTTCTTTGTTCTCACCTTCCATGATAAAAAGTCGTTTTGCTATCAGCGAGGCAGGCTAATTTCTCCGCCACTCACTTTTAGCTAAAACCGCACAATTGCTCTGCAGGAGAGGTGGTGGGAGAGCGGCATTTTTTCTGTCAGAGGAAAAGTTAACTTTCAAAGATCCATTAGAATTGGAGGTGTTCTGTCATGAAACATAAAAATCACCTGACATTACCGTACAGCCACTACTCTTTATGAAAATTAAAGGCATGAAAGGGTTGAAAATTCTTTTATTATTTTGATGGTTTCGCTTAAACTTTTATTCGCATTTGAAGTTCATCAGAACAAAAAACACTTGAAGTAACTGGATTTGGCTATGGAAGCTCAAGCATGCTAACTTGATATGTGTGAGCCAATAAGTTTAATTCTGTGTGTCATGTACTCATTTGAGCTTCCCAAGAACCAATTATGTTTATTCTTGAATGTTATGTGGCATGCCTGAATATTCAGTAACTACACAGCTATATCCTGAGATAATGCTGACTACTGAACAAGTAAGACAAGCTAAACAAATCTTTTGAATTACATACGGTACAGAATCGACCACTCGTTGTCTTGGATATCTTTTGATTCAAAGTCCCTAGTGTTCTTTGAACACAATCAAGGAACAAACAAAAAACAAAATTAATTAATTTAGAACAAAATCCAGACAAAATTAAGTCTGATTTAAGCCGTTGTTGTGTTTATGGGGTATGTGGAAGCTTGGCGGTGCCAGAATGTTCGAAAACAATATATTTTAAATACTTAGCCTTTTTGAACTTCTTTTTGCCATCAAATGAAGAACGAAAGAGATCTTAAACACTTTATGATTATACATTATGAATCATTCACTCAAAAAAAAAAAAAAAAATATATATATATATATATACTTTTAGGGCGCCATGGTAGCGTAGTGGTTAGCACGTTCGCCTCACAGCAAGAAGGTCGCTGGGTCAGATGGCATTTCTGTGTGGAGTTTGCATGTTCTCCCCGTGGTTGCGTGGGTTTCCTCCGGGTACTCCGGTTTGAATAGGAATTGGATAGGCAAAATTGTCTGTATAGTGTATGAGTGTGAATGTGTGTGGATGTTTCCCAGAGATGGGTTGCGGCTGGAAGGGCATCCACTGCATAAAACAAATGCTGGATAAGTTGGCGGTTGATTCCGCTGTGGCGACCCCGGATAAATAAAGGGACTAAGCCGACAAGAAAATGAATGAATGATATATACTTTTTTACTTGTTCAAACAACTTATTTAAAATGAGCTAAAACAACACAAATCTTGGGATTTTTTTGTGACAACTTATTTTTTTTGTGCACATACAGTAAATTTGTTAAAAGTGTTAAGTTAAGCTAATTGATTTGTGTTGGGACAACATGAATGAATTGTGTGGAACCCTGCATTTTTTACAGTGAGTACTAGCAAGTGGTTCATACATTATTTGTTAAAAATTAACTCCACATTGATAGAGGTTAGTAAACCATTTATAAATACAGCTACAAATTGACTATTCTTGACTTAAAAGCACATGTACTGCATACCGTGCTTAATGATTGTATTTCCATATGTTGTTAATGATTAATTTTTCATTGCTAAATTAAGTATTGCAATATTTACAAACCAGTTATTAAGAATATTTGGTGGAATTATTAATCAACTATTTTAATTAACATTTATATATCTTATTATCCAGGCATATAGTTGTTTGGAGTATATTTCGGCATTAAGCATTTGTACTATTTATATTATATGAACTTACATTTGGTTTGCTGGGAATACAGAGAGTTGATGCCGTTTTACTCAACGGCTGCAGATCCTGACCAGGATCTTTTATTGTTGGAACCGCTCCATTTTTTTAAAATTTAAAATATTGTGTAAATCCACTGCTAAACTGAGCCTTGTTTGTAAAATATTCATCATCAAAATGTCGGGAGCAAACGAGCACATTTGCAACTCTCTTTTCATGACTAGGAAAAGCAAACTACATCCACTGTTGCTGTAATTCAGGATTGTTTGAGAAGATCATCTTTCCTACACATCCAAAAAGTTTTTTGGAATCATTCTCAGCCAAATCCTGTGCAGCACTGTCAAAGACATTCTTATGAGGCAGGGTGGTCTACTTTTGGTCTTGCATACTTTTATGGGAGAAGGCCCATACAAAGATTTTTTACTTTTAATACCAAACAAAGAGCCAGGCTCCTAAAAAACTTTATAAAACTAGTTCAGTCCCAAAAGTAAGATTGAAGTCAATACTTTTCATTTTTATTTAATTCAGTAGCACTTTTTACATTGTAAATCATGTCAAGGCGGCATAAAATAGATGAAGAAATGAGAATAACAAGCCATAACAATATTTCAAATTTTGGATTATTCCTAGTCAGGTAGGCAGGAGAGCAGTGATAAAACATCCACAAAACTTTAAACTTGACCTGTCTAGTTATTCTGAATGAATCAAATAACATTACTCACTCTTTAAGTTGGTTCTGAGCTTAAATTTTCAACTGAAGGACAGAAATAACTCAGACTTGATTAATTTTTTCATTAAATTTGTGTTCCGGCAAAAGTTTTATGGGTTTAGAATGACATGACGGTAAGCAAATGATGACAGAATTTTCATTTTGGTGTTAACTACCCTTGCAATGATTCGTTGATGGAAATAAAATGTTGGTGGTTCTACTAATGTGCCATCTGTGAGTAAGATGCACATGTGACATTACGATGTAGGATGGTGTGACATCTGCCATGTGGCAAAATACCTTGTCGCTGTTATTTCTCATGTGGTCCACCTACCAGCTCCAAGTGATGCAATGCTTACTGAAAATGTTGTGAAATACTCTTGAAAACCGTCTTAACTTTCAAAGTATTGCAAAGTGTTGCTGTTGCGTTGGATGCATATTGTGCCATGGCAGGTTCTGTAGGTGTATTGTTGTTTTCTCTCTCTCTCTAAGGAACCGAACATAGAATGTTGATGATAATTAGACCATACGAATATCAACGTAAAGCTTAATGAATGCTTGATTTAATGTTTATTTTTAAAAAGTGAGATGGAGTAAGTGAGGCATTGGGTGAGAAAGTGTGTGTGAGAGAGAAAGAGCTGGCTGTGATTTCAGCAGCTTTGTGTCGATAACAAACAAGAAGCGGGGTCCCCATAGGGGAAATACACAAAGCAATTACGGCGAGGGAAAGTTGCCTGGAGAACCTTATTAAAATTTAATAAGCCCAAGGTTCTTTTCTGGCCGTTGTTCTGTGATGGCAGAACATTATGTTTCCCAATTCTCAAATTAAATCACAGAGTGAGGTGAGAAAAAAGAGAGAGATGAAAATCAAAACATAAATAGAGTGAGTATAGATTGCTTTTCCACATATCTGCACCACACTTAAAAGCATGCTGCTGGAGAGGTGTGATTTGGACATTCTGTGAAGAACTTGTTCACACATAGTGTGCAAATTCTGCTTGTCAGTGTCTACTTTTTCTTCAAGGTTACAGTTTTAAGAACCCATATTGGTTTTCAAGCATTTGAAACTGGCAGAAATTTTAAATCTGGAACCGATAAGGCAACAATAGTTTAAATGATTAATTTACTACAGTAATTATATGATTGATTTACTTTATTGATAAATGGTCAGATAAAGATGTTTTGGTAATTGCTTTAAATTCTGTAACCGAAGGGATAGTTCACTAAAAAACACATAAGAATATTTTGAAAATATAAGGAAACTGGCTGTTGACTTCCATAGTATTTTCTTTCTGTCTGTCTGTCCGGCTGTCCTTCCATCCATCCATCCATCCATACATCCACACATCCATCCATACATCCAACAATCATCTAGATCAGGGGTGCCCAAACCTTTTCTTATGAAGGGCCAAAAAACAAACTTGACTGAGGCTAGTGGGCTAAAGGTAAATATAGTATTTACATTTGAAAAATTCTGACTCATTTACAACATTTAATTGAAACATGCTTTTTTTGTGGCTCAGCAATAAAACAAACAAACAAAAAAACAAAGGTTACGTCAAATAAAAAATGACAATCTCTTTTAAAGGCATTCGCCTCTCCATCATTCTCACTCTGTTTTTAGATGGAATGGTGTGCCAAATCAAAGGTTACAGAGGGTTACAATTTGGGCATATCTGCGCTAGGTCCATCCATCCATCCATCCGTCCATCCGTCCATCCGTCCATCCGTCCCTCCGTCCGTCCGTCCCTCAGTTCGTCCGTCGTTTAGTCATTTTGTCAAATTGGCATTTGATCTATCATTAAATCCATCTATTTTTATTGTTTATTTTAGTTTTTAACAATTGTTCTACTTATCTTTCTGATGTTCTGTCTACCATTCTGTTTTTTTTTTTTTTTTTTTTTTTTTTTTTCTGTTTTCTTTTGTCTTTAATTTTATTTGTCTTAATTTACTGTTCGAACTTTAAGGGCTCTATTTTAACAATCCAGGCTCAAAGTCTAAAGCACAGGGAGCAAAGTCATTAAAGACGTGTCCAAATCCACTTTTGCTATTTTAGGAATAGTAAAATACGCTTTGCATCGTGGCACATGCTCTAACAGGGTTGTGCTTATTCTCTTAATGAGTTATGTGAGTTAATGAGTTATGGGTGCTTTACTAGTGAGAAAACAGTTAAGCAAACTATCTGCAGCACGGGGATAAAGAATGCGCCTCCTCCAATCTGCCTTTACTTTCACTTTTTTTTTTCTCTTTTGTAGATAGGGAAACAGTGTTTTTACACACAGACATCCGTTAGCCTACATAATTAATTTTGTTTGTTAAGCTAAAAGATTTATTTCAACACTATTTCTAAATTCAGTTCTAATTTCTAGCAAACGAATAAATGAACAAAAATAACGAAGTGTGGTCAAAAAACTGAGCTATATCCAAACCCACAAGCTATGCACCATATGGTCCAAAACCTGACAGGTGAACATACAGGTATCTAAGCTTGTTTTTAGTAAAACAAATATAAATATGCATATAATAAATAATACTAATACTAAATAATACAATATAAATACTACTAATATAAATACTACCAATACTAATATAAATAATACTAACAACATTATATAAAAGCAACTGTCATGAATAAACTGAAAAAGCCCCCGAGAGGAACGCATAGCGGTAGTGGTTTTTATATTTATGTAGAAAATAATAATTTTGTAATATTTTCGTCCTTTGATTCTTTTCCATTTGTAAAGATATTTGCGTATTGCTGTACATCATGTGTGTATTAAGTAATGTGTAAGCGTGGCGCACAACTAACGCACTCTGCGCTGGACTTTACACCTGCTTTCAGCTGGTCTACTTCCAATTCTAGTGTGGTTCTTCAAAACAGCAACGCGCCAACAATGCGCCTTAACACACCTCCTTTTTTAGACCAGAATGCCTATGAGCGCACATGAGTGCAAATGCATGTGCTATTTAAGCCATTGGTGTAGTGGTTAGCGCGTCAACACATGCACTCTGGTGCTCACGGTGACCCGAGTTCGATTCTGCCTTGCGGTCCAATGCCGATCCTTCCCCTCTCTTTGCTCCCCATGCTTTTCTGTCAATTCTCTCTACTGTCCTAATATTAATTATATTATTTTAATATTATACTGTATCAATATATCATTTTAGCATTCTCTCTGTCTGTTGTTCATAATAATGGTCATTCTAAGTATCTTTTTATTACAACATTTCTTTTGTTCCTTCTATCATTTTGTTTCTGTTCATCTAAACATCTATATTTGTTATTACTGTCCTAATTTATGATTTTTATATACGAGTGTTTTAATGTATTATCTAGACAGTGACAATGTGAATTGTCCTTTGTTTTTTGCATCCTTATTGTCCATATACTTTGTGTATGTGTGTGGGTGCGTGTTGCTTGAAACCTGTTGCTTTGGCCTGCTGACTCCCAGAGATAACAAGCAACCGCAACAGGAAAAACATAAGCGCATACACTCATTATTCCACCATCATTACCATACAGCACACACACATACACTCCTCTGCAGCTAATCTGCAGTAATACACTGTAAGCATATGATGAGTCTTGCCATGAAGCCCGTGCAGAACGAAGCCGAACTTGAGAATTTGTGACCTGTAACATTAGAACTGCAGAGCTTCAAACACAGCAGTTATTCTGACGGTTAATCCGCTGATGTGATTTGTTGGATTCGCCAAGAAAAAATGTTTGAACTGCTGCCCTGAAGCACCCTTGGGGTATTGAGCTGAAATTGGTTCTTATACTTGATGGCATCCAGAATACCGGCCTCTGCTTTTTGCAGTTCATTCCCAGTCCCTGTGACGGTTAAAAAAATAAAATAAAACAATCAGATTTGAGTTTTTACCATTATACTGGCTTTTTTTCCTAGCAGTATCTGTAACAATAATACAATAACACTAATTTTTCATTGATCAAGTAGATATTTTATTCTGGAATGCGTTGACCGTGTGATCCATGTTGATGCAGAGTTTAGATTGAAGATGGAGTGAGAGGAAATGACTTTGCTGTGATGTATTCAAGCACAAATTTTTGTTCCTTACTCCTGAATACCTTATAGCAGTGCTGTATCTTGTACGATCAAATGTGACATTTTAAATTCCAGACTTTTTTAACAGTAGGCTTTTTTTCTTGTTAAGGACACATTTAACAAGCAATTGTGTTAGTAATTAGGCAATTAGTTTTCTGACGGCTGATATAAATTAGTTTAAGGTTATGTTGTCAATGTGCTTTTGTTGGAATACCTTCTGAAACAATGCCAGTAATTTCATCGTGCCCACTAAAAGTGAAAATGAGCTCATTTGGTATTCTGAATTTAGCAAGGAATTAACCTTTTTTTGGTAGCTGCACATTCAGGGTTTTTAAAATTTGTTTATTTTTTAACGTTACAGATTTTGAAAGCAAGTTATGCTGTTGCTTTCTAGTCATAGATCATTTACAAATGTTTTAACTTCATTATTATTCATTATTATTT
The DNA here is from genome assembly GCA_903798035.1 of Danio albolineatus. Taxonomy (NCBI): domain Eukaryota; kingdom Metazoa; phylum Chordata; class Actinopteri; order Cypriniformes; family Danionidae; genus Danio; species Danio albolineatus. The sequence continues at coordinate 316,533 of CAIGQQ010038153.1, forward strand.
TTTTAATGTTGCGGATTTTAATGGCAGGTTGTACTATTGCTAGCTACATATAATTCATGTGTTTTTTTGCTGCAAGTTGATTGGTTGATTGATTGATTGACTGATTGCAAATTGAATGGTATAGAGTGTTATTGCTGTACAATGAGTACATTTACATGCACACCAATAATCTGATTTTAATATGATGAACACAATACTCTAATTAGGAGTCTACCATGTAAACAGTGATTTTTGATGACCTTAATCCGACTAAAGTCATAACCAAACTAAGCAGAAATCCTCTAAGACATGTAGAGGGTGCCAATTTAGTTGCATTATTGAAGTGCAGTACAGACATGTAAATGCCTACAGAGTCAGTGAAGGACCACAGACACCTGCATCGAAATGCACAAGTTTTTTATACCCCATACGGCATGCAGTATCAAATTCCATTAAAACTCTTCCAGCAGTTCATACTGGCATCCAATATCTCATTTGTCACAGGGAGCATGCATGGAATGTTTCTGAATGAGAGTGAAAGTAAAAAGAAAATGTAATTAAATACCAGGAATTACATGAAACTGTGGAGGAAGTGTGGATTATGTGGTGACGCAATTACTTTAATCGAACTGTGCTGTAACATGTAAAACGGGATCATGAAAGGAACATTCAAAAAGTAACTCATGTAAACACCTCATCATATTATTGTCTTATTCAGATGAAGTCAAATAATTTGACTATTGATATCCATGTAAACCTAGCCACTGTTTTGAGTAGTTTTGGACGCTATTATTTATTACTCACAATGTTATATTATATAGTATTAAATGTTATAAATATATTTATTTTTAGGTAGCCTAAACATCCAACTGTGAGCAATGATGGCTCAATTCCAAAGAGAGTTGCAGAATGTAAACTCATGGATGCATTAAAAAAAAAAAAAAAAAAAGGAAAAAAGTCAGAATTGTAAGTCAGATTTACTCAACATAGGCTCACTCTGAAAACATACCCCTATATACATTTCTGGAGTATTTCTGGGGTATGTACTTCGTCTTTAAAACGAAAGCTACAGGGCAGTATGACGGCGTTCCTTTTCACTCTTACCAGCTGACCGCTTACCTTTGTATGAATGGCTTTTCTGCTGTTACCAGTTTGTCCAGTTGCTCGCCACATACATTGGCAGACTTGTGACGCGGATCAGAGTTTACCCCAACAACAGGGTTCGAATCTAGTAAATAACGATTCCAGAAAGCAGGTTAGACAAAAACAAAAAGCAAAATACATAAATAAATAAACAAGTAAATACACGTTGAGAATATGGTAAAATTTGAAAACGTGGTTAAAATCAGGGTGCGAGAACTATTCTTTTCTCTGGGTTGCTTTTGAAAACACTGTTGGTTGGGTTTAGGGAGGTGGGTGGGCGCTGGTCAAGCGGTGCTCTTGAAAACACTATCGGTTGTTTTTTGGGAAGGAGGAGCGTGGGTCTGTCAGTTGGTCGGTCAGTCAACAGCAGCCTCTGGTGGATTTATGCGAGAAGAGCACTCTTGAGAGAAATTTGAAATCTCAAAAACCATACACAGCGGCCTCTGGTGGATTCGCGCAAACAAAAACTGCAAAAAAAAACTTACCTTCTGGGTCATATTTGGTGCTCTCCAGAAATGTATACAGGGATATTCAGAATGAGCCTGGGTTAGATTTATTGTTTGTTTAAAAATTCATTTGTTATTGTTTCATGCCGTGCTGAAAAACAGGCTTGCACATTTTTCAGTTTGTTTCCCCTATTTTTAATCTTTTTTTCTGCAGCCCTCTTATTAAAATCTAAAAGAAAAGCACCCTTTTGATTAAACAAAACAATTAAGCTCACTACTCTTGAGTGTGGTGTTTAAGAGTAGTCTTTTCAGAGACACTACATTATGATTATGATCTCAAATAAATGCAGATAGCAATCTCAGTTGAATACAGATTAAGAGGCTGCCTTATTCATTCACTTCATTTGCGTGTGTGTGTGTTTGTTTGTGTGTGTGGGCAGCTGTGTGTGTGGGTAGCTGAGGTTAGACTCTTGTGTATTCTTTCTTTTACCATAATAAAGAAATTACTCAGCTAGTGCTGTATATAATTTACTTTCTGAAGAAACTGTGTTTAGATCACACTTACATGCATGCTTCTAGTGCTAAGCGGTGGCAGGTTTGGCAGACATATGAATAAGAAATGTGAAACTTGTAATGAAATCTATCTCTCTGAACAACAAGTTTCCCATTAGGAATATTGGAATAATATTTGAAGAGAGCTGCTGAGCTCTCTGCAGTACAATTATTTGTGTGTGTGTGTGTGTGTGTGTGCAGATGAGCTCTCTGTACTGTACCTAGGCAGATGCTATTGATAAAAATTTTAGCATCATTTTAGAATAGCATATGGTGTTGGCTGATTTCTGACTAAATGATTTAACGATATCATCACTAGTCGCAATTGCTGGATTCAAGAGAAAGTACTCTGTTAATATGATAAATCAGTCATGACTGTTTTATAATGATAATTTACACAATTAAACTTGGATGTTCGGAAAAAAAATGTATGTGTATTAGAATCAGAATTAGAATCAGTTTTATTGCCAAGTGTGCTTCACACACACAAGGAATTTGCTTTGGCTACAGAAGCTTCCAGTGTACATAAAGTGACAAGTGACAACACAGAATAAATATAATAAATAAATAAATAAATAAATAAATAAACATTAAAAAAAGAAGACGATAGACATTAAACAGAGATGCAGTCAGTCCAACGATCTGGATGTTGAAATGTATGTACAGATTTGTTATAAATATACAGGTTATAAGGTGCTGTGTACAAATGCGTAAGTATTGCATTGTATATTGTTATAAGGTGCTGTGTACAAATGCGTAAGGAGAAGTATTGCATTGTATATTGTTATAAGGTGGGCGCCACGGTGGCGTAGTGAGTAGCACGTTCGCCTCACAGTAAGAAGGTCGCTGGTTCGAGCCCCGGCTGGGTCAGTTGGCATTTCTGTGTGGAGTTTGCATGTTCTCCCCGTGGTTGCGTGGGTTTCCCCCACAAGTCCAAAGACATGTGGTATAGGTGAATTGGGTAGGCTAAATTGTCCGTAGTGTATGAGTGTGAATGTGAATGTGTGTGTGTGTATGGATGTTTCCCAGAGATGGGTTGCGGCTGGAAGGGCATCCGCTGCATAAAAATAGGCTGGATAAGTTGGCGGTTAATACCGCTGTGGCGACCCCGGATTAATAAAGGGACTAAGGCGACAAGAAAATGAATGAATGAATGAATTGTTATAAGGTGCTGTGTACAAGTGTGTATGAGAAGGTATTGCACGTTTATTGCACAATAGGAAAAATATTAACTGTTCATGAGGTAGATGGCCTGAGGAAAGAAACTTTTCCTGTGTCTGACTGTTTTCGTGCTCTGTAGCGCGGCCAGACGGTAGCAGTTCGAACAGAAAGTGTGCTTAGTGCGAGGCGTCCAGGGTGATTTTATCACTGAAATTCAGTATTTTGGAAACACTACTTTGTATGTATACGGTTTACGTTTTCCCTTAATGGTACCATACCGTATGGTTATGTATGTTTTTATGACAGTTTCCACTGTCAAAAGGTACCAAAAAGTGAACTGTACCATACCAGTTTTTGGGTACCCTTTCCAAAGGGGTTCTAACAAGCCACAACAAAAGTGTTGTAAAAAGCAGAGCCAGATGCGCAGCTAAATGCTATTGGTTTACATAGATACGTCACTATGTGCACAAGCCAGGAGAATGAAAACAAAGGAAACAATTTATATATATATCTCGTGTTCGCTTGCCACAAGTGTATATTTGAGCTATTGATAATAACGGATGTTTCTATATGTGACTGTTTTGTGTTGTTTTTGAATCCAAATAAGGCCTAAATGTATGTTGTGTGTAGTTTTCTATATTGGTAACATTTTGGAGAGCATAAGGTATTTATTTATTTTTATATAATTGCAGGTGTTACAGTAGGTTATTTTGCATTGATCTGCAGTTATAATCAAATTATGTTCATAGAAAGGTTAGGAATGAACATTTTTTACACAAGTATTTATGTGTATAAAGCCTCTGTTTTGTGAGAAGTGCTTCTCGTATGATATGAAAATGACCCATACAGCTTTACTTTGAGATTCCCTTAAATGACAGTGATGTGGACTGCATCTTTCTGTCATACACCACGCCCACCAATAGGGTACCATTGGTATCCTTTGGCAGTAGAGACACAAGCCTGATAAGGTGACCCATACCGAACCATGCTGTGCAAACTGTACCACTTAGTGGAAACGAGGCAATAATGTCGCTTTCATTTCTAAAGTAAACTTTGCATCAGTTCTCTGTCCACACAACATGCTCCTCAGCAAAAGTTAGTCTAACCTTATGTTTCTTGCTGCTGTTGAGAGGTTTTGACTCCAAAGAGTGGGCTTTCAGTCAAATTCACTTAAATCCTTATGTTGAACTGCTGAGCAATTTCAGCTGCATTTTCAAACCAATTGCCCATTGAGGTTCTGCGCTTTATCCTGTCCTCTTGTGCATTTGTCTTTCATGGATGACCAGTCTTTTGCATAGTTGAATTGTAAGGTGTCACTCACACAAAATGCATTTTTCCAATGCATTGCTTTTCCATCGTTTTTTTCTAAGTAAACACACAGTTGATGGACATGTGTGACATGCTCGTGTCCTGTGTCTTTCAAAATCCCTCATACATGAGCATCATGTTTTTGAGATGCATGTCAAGTTAAAATAATTTCAACTTTTGCATGCAGTGCTAGTCATAAATGTTACAGTATTTCCAAAACAGACCAATCGGAACTTGTAAACAGTGCAAGCATTGCGAGCTTCTGCTTCTAGTAGCACATTGGCAGGACTATTGGAAGTTAACATGATGGAGGTGGTGATTTAAAACAAAAACCATTCCTGAGTGCTGCATCTTGCAGGTGTTCTTGGGTGAATGGCCCCTAATGGACCCCTAATTGTTAAGGCTCGTCCTTTTGGCCTTCTTTTGGACATCCTGCTGTTGAAGGATTTCAGTCAGTTTAAAGTGACTTGTAGTCTTGTAAAATCAGTAAAAAAAACTGTTAAATTGGTTTTGTCAGATAATTACTTCAAGCTGACAGAATAAACCCAATAACTGAGAAAAATTTAAAAGTGCATGTGAACAGTCAGAAATACTGGCCATTTTGAGTCATTAGCCCCTCTTCATATCCCCCCTCAATTTCTGTTTACCAGGAAAAAAAACATATCACACATTTGTAAACATATTAGTTTGTTCTATAGACAATAAAAAAAATCTATTTGGACACAAGAAATGGAGGAAAATTTGAGAGGAGCACCCGTGTCTGTTTGATGTGTCATCTGAGCAATACCACAACAAGGTCGAAAAAAAATAGTTGAAGAGAAATTGTGAATTCCCTTTAAAATCCAGGTGAGCAAAATAAGTACATTTTCTACCCCACTAAAAGCTCTTTCTCATTATGTAGTTAACAACAAAGTATATACTATGTGACCTCGCGTTGTTTCCATATCATTTCTTGTATGTTTGGTTGTGAGGTGTAGTTTGTGGACTGAGACAAAGTTGTTGGCAAAGTCATGCAGTGTGAAACCCCCTGTCGTCCATCCATCCAACAGTGTAAACACAACACAGACAGAATGCTAGCCCAGATAGTCATGTAGTGAAAACGTCTGTGATGCCACTACTTTGACAATTGCGATTAAAATGTTTTATCATAATTATTATTATTAAAAACCGCTTTTATTCTTGCCAAAATAAAACAAAAATGACTTTCTACAGAAGAAAAAATCCTATAGCAAATACTGTGAAAAATTCCTTGTTCTGTTAAAAATAATGAGAGAAATATTTGAATAAGAAAACAAAAATCTAATCATTTAGAATTTTTATATATTAGGGTCAAAATTAACGCACGCCGATTAATTTGAAATTCTGAACGCGTTAAAAAAAATTACTGCATTTAACGCAGTGGCAGTTTTTTTCTTATTTCCTGTTGTGGCTGACTAGTGTTCAGGGCCGGCGCATCCACAGAGGCGACCTAGGCGGCCGACAGAATAGTGAGCGAACCCCCCTCCCTCGGCGAGTATAGCCTCGAGGTGGCCGCGCACTCAGCGGAGGCGCGCGATGCGGCGCCAGGTGAAAGTATAAATCCAGCTTAATCCACGACACCTACTCCCTCCCTCCCGGTCCGCACGTTCATCCGCGAACCGGTCACTTTCTTTTTCACTTTCGGGTTGAGGGCGGCACGATGTTGAACGCGACGGTGCGCTTTGATGACTCTCAAGGGAGTCGCTTATACCGTGTGAGCTCGCTGTACTGCCCGCGTTGTCTGTGTCTGTGTGTGTGTAAGAGAGAGTGTTTGTGTATGTGTGGATATCCTAACAAGATTAAACGCCTAACATCGCAGACAGTCACTCAAAGCATTTTAGAATTTAATGTTTAGAGATGGCGTGACCAAAGTCCATGTAAGAAGTCTAGCCTATAGTCTTTAGTACGTGACTTTGATGTATCCCTTGGTGCTTCTTGCGTCCTTGTCACAGCACCAGTGGCACAGAAATTAAGCACCAGAATCGGTGATTCTGTATGTGAGAGACTTTTCTCACTCTTAAGTCACATGTCAACAGACTGGCCTGTCTTAGCAACTACCAAAATGCTAAGGAGGACTAAGCAAAATTGTTTCTACTTTATAATTAATGTTCTCAACTCGCAAAACAACTTTACAATGAATACAATTGCTTGTATTCAATACTTTATTATTATTATTATTTTTTTTTATCCAATTTCCATATTTGCAATGCCTGTATTTTGGATTTTTGTAGTTCACATAGAATCCAACATGGAAATAATTAAGTTTGTTATTGGCATTGATTGTTTTAAAATTCAAATGGCACTTACATGCCTGTGTTTTATTTCTGTAATAAATACGGCTTTTCGTGATTAATCATGATTATTCACGAACAAAATTGTGATTAATTAGTTAATTTTTTTAATCAATTGACAGCCCTATTATATATGTATGATATACTTTGAGTGATATAGGTAGGCCAGGGGTGCTCAACCCAGCTCCTGGAGATTTACCTTCCTGCTGACTTCAGCTCCAACCCTAATCAAACACACCTGAACCAATTAATTAGGACCTGAGCAGCACGGGGAAATTACAGACAGGTGTGTTTGATATGGGTTGCAACTGAAATCTGCAGGACAGTAGATCTCGAACTCCAGAAGCAGGGTTGGTCACCCCTGAGGTAGGCTTTTTTTTTACGCTACACTGCTACGTATTGAAAACATTAGCTTATTATAGAAAAAGGTACTACATTTCAAACTTTCAAAATATAATGAAAGCTAAAAGTGTCACTACTTTTAGCTTTGCTAGTCATTTGCTGTGCTTTATACATACATGTTGATATTAAAATGTTAGACCACTGATAACAATTAGTAATTTCTCTCTTTGTTAGCACTATTTACAGGAGGTCATGAGCTACAGTTTACATTATTTATGTGTGGTTATCAGTCAAAGAGCTCACTAGGAGGTACTTCACTTCCACATGAAAGGTTGTTTATTAAAAAATAAATAAAAATGATACACCTCTGACTTTGAACACTTCAAAGACTCTTGGCCTTGGTGGTTACTTGCACTACAGGCTTTTAGCCAAATGCTAGTATACATTGAAGTGTTGTTTTTTTTTTTTTATATGTATGGTCATCATGTCTTTGAATGTCTGAATTTCCACAATACTGATATTACAGTCTACCTGAGTGAAGTGGTGTACAGTAGTGATACAGTATATATTACACAATGGATCCAGTAGGATAAGAGCTGTAGAGTACTGTAGGCGTTTAAGTTAGTAATGTCCACTACTCAACCACATTTACACAGATCATACAAACCTTTATGTTTGATAGCAGAGTCCAAACTCCCTATAGATGGTTTTAAAAGTCCTGACTCATTTATAATGGGTTCGTTCTGGTTTCACACTTGATAAGCACCTACTTTTGTTCCATACTTGCCCAGCGATACACAAGTAGTTTGTTAATCAAACATATATTTGTTTGTCTGTATGTCATGCTGCCATTTAATCACTCTTTTTGTCTGTTTTTTAGTATTGCTTTATGTCTCTATGTCTTTGCATCATTCTATGTAACATTCTGTTTATTTATTTTTTTTGTTCTGCATTATCGCTCATTCTATTATTTCATTCTGTCTACAATTTTTCTATTTTTCTATTATAACACATTATTTCTCAACCCTGTTCCTAAAGGCACACCAACAGTACACATTTTCATCCTCTTCCTATTCAATCACAACTTAATCAACTCATCAGAACATTAGAAGACACTCAAAAACCTGAAATGAATGGCTCAGATAGGGGAGACGTCCAAAATATGTACTGTTGGTGTGCCTCCAGGAACAGGGTTGGGAAATACTGTAATGGGCATTTATGATTCTCTCTATTATTTAATCTATATATCATTGTATAACAATTTAATGTATAATTTTATATATAATTATAATTTAGCTGTTTCATTATTTTAGTTTGTTATCGTTTATTTAATTAAGACTATCTGAGGATATCCATCCAACTCTTGTTCCATCTAAAATTGTAGTATAATGTTCTATCATTCATTCTCACTTTATATCATTTTATCATTCTATCTTACATTACATTTATTGCTGTTCTGTAATTATGTAATTCAATAATTCAGATCTGCTGATGCTTTTTACAATATTAAAATTATATATTTTCTGTAATGGGGGTACTGTGGTGCAGTGGGTATCTCTGTCTCCTCACAGCAAGAGTTTGCATGTTCTTGTGGGTTTTCTCCCTTTTCCCCCCACAATTGCAAAGACGCGCAAAATAGACAAATTGGGTAAGCTAAATTGTTCATAGTGTATGGCTGTATGTCCTGGTGCTCCAGGTTTGGGGTTGAAGGTTGGACTGACGACCTACCTCATAAAAATTATGTTACGAAACACCAACATGATGTGGCTAAATATTTACTTTGATATAAACAGTACTGGGAGAAAGCAAGCGAATAAAAAAGTAAATATATTGTCTGTAATGATACTTTATATTGCCTACAATTAGAGTGTATATGCCTAATATTGATTTGTATGTCTAAAAACAGTAAAAAAGTAACTTTGAAAATGTGCATCTACTTACAGGTATTCTTCATGTCAAATGGCCAAGTAGTATGCTTGTATTCTATACTGTACGTATATTAAGCCAGTAACAAGTAAAACAGATTAGTTCATTGTCTAATTTAAAAAAATATATATTTACTCATCTCTGGTATGTCATTTAATACATTATACCTGTTTACTAATGGCACTGTTGATCGGGTAAATAAGGACCTGCCTTCACTAAACATCAAAATAATGGAGCTAAAATTCATTTCAATCCTCAAATCTATTTCACATGAGGGAACAACCTCATATTCATCACAAACTCTAGGTGAAGTTTTCCCTCATCAGTGTGGAGTTGTTCAACAATGTTTATCAGAGGGCAACACTCGTTTCTGACTAAAGTAAAGTTGTTGGGTTTTTTTTCTAATGCTAAATGTACAGTACCTTAATAGTAATGTAACACGAAGGAATTACTAGAAAGATCCAAGTGCAAGTAAAATAACTTTATTGACGTAATCAATAAGTCAAGAAACAAGTTCAGGGATAACACAGAAAAGTATCACGGGGCTGGTAGAAGAGGCCGGAGCAAATAGCCGATCACGGTCTCTGAAGAATCTCCCCACCAGTCCTGAACACAGACAGAGAACACGTCAAGACCAACAACGAACTGACACAAGACAAGAGACGTGCTGTCCAGATACAGTCGCGATAACTAGCTGCAGCTGGCAGACTAATCAGGACAGCAGGGCTCTACATAGCACGTGACATCACACTGACATAACAGACACACGTGGAACAACAAAACAAAACCATGTGACCACACAGACACTCAGGAGTGCGCACACACCTACAACCGTGACAAGCAAGTGTAGTTCAGTTGTGTTTGGGGGGTGTTTTGTAGTGTGTCAGCTGATCTGAAAGAGAACTGTTGTACCCTAAATGTGTACAGACTTGATTAAAATTTGAAAATAGTAAATTATTAATTATTGTTGGGGTGACACGGCGGCTCAGTGGTTAGCACTGTAGCATCACAGCAAGAAGGTCGCTGGTTCGAGTCCCGGCTAGGCCAGTTGGCATTTCTGTGTGGAGTTTGTCACATTTTTTTGACACGTTCTCTCCGTGCTGCTGTGGGCTTCCTCTGGGTGCTCCGGTTTACCCCACAGTCCAGACATGTGGTACTGTATGTGTATGGATGTTTCCAAGTACTGAGTTGCAGCTGGAAGGGCATCCGCTGTGTAAAACATATGCTGAATAAGTTGGTGGTTTATGCTGCTGTGGCAACCCCTGACGAATAAAGAGACTAAGCTGAAGGAAAATGAATGAATGAATGAATGAATGAATAATTATTTTTGGGGTCATTTTATGAAAAACGCTACAACAAAACCAAACAAACAAACCTTTGTTAAGGTTGTCTCAGCTGTTAAAATGGTACCCAGGTCATTTTTGACCTGAAAGTCAACACAGTTAAAGTTACCTAATAATGAGTGGCTGTTCCAGGGGTCACACAGCAGTTGGATGGATGCCCTCAGATAGTCTTAAGGAACAGCAGGGCAACAAAGTGCTTGGCTTAGGCCAAGGTTGCTCAGCCATCAAGCAGAGCTGGATCCAGTTGGCTTTAGCTCAGTGATTACTCACCAGCCTGGAGAGATCAATTTCACTGAACTTCCCCTCATCCGAGCAGCTGTGAATGTCAATGGGTTTGTGTGGAAAGCCCCAGTGTAAATCTCAAGGAATTCAAATGGGTTTTTCTTACTGGTCCATTTCAAAGTGCGATATTTAATTGTCCTTTTCAAGACACCACGAGTCACCTGGGTACTTATGGACTGTTGTGAGAGGAAAGCAGGCCAGGATGATGAGGACGGTCAGTTCTCCAGGATCACACTGCTCTTGTTAACAGAACCCTTGAGACAGACACCAACCAAAGAGGTGTGTAGGTGGAGGTGAGCAGAGAATGTGCGGGATTACTGAGCTGCTTTGGAGCCTTACACCTTCAATTACTTTTGACATTTTTGTAGTCCGCTGACCTGTCTGTAACTCTCAAAGCGGAGAATACGGATACAAGCCAGTGTTTCAATACATCAAACTGTGGTTGGTTGGTCAAGGATGGGAATTTCAGCAGACAGTATAAGAACAGCTTTTACCCAAGGATTGATGTCTTTATAAAGTTAAGCAGACAGTGCGACTGTTCAGTAGATACTTCTCATTGCTGCTAGCTTACTTTTGGAGCTTCAGATCTCGGATTTGAAGGGCTTCACTTGTATCTTTACCGTATTAATATGTCGAATTCAGTGCACTGCTTTGGAAAATGGGTTTCAGCCCACCTATTGAGCAGGAAGCTGTGTTTGTGACTTCTAAAGCGAATGTTAGATCAGCCCTTTAATGGTCTTGATCTGAGAATCCCAACATGAAAGGCTCGGGTTAGACAGAGGCTTTAGTTCTTCAATGGCTGACTGGAGGAGCCCACAGCTGGAGAAGAACCCTGCTATAGATAGATGGAGCAGGATTGACTAGTGCTATAAGATCAGATGCTGGTTGCTTCGTCTCCGAACTGGATTACGGGCCACTAAATGTCATCCCGGTCTTTGACTCCCACTGGGTTAAATTTGCCGTGAGGCTGTTTTCTCAGCTATGAATAAACATCCTCACATTTTAATAAGCTGGTTAATGGTGATTAAACCATCAGCCTTGAACAAGGGAGTGGAAATTGAAACACTCAGAAGCAATGATATCCACTGTGGGGTTTTAAGACCGATAGCTTGGTGGTTATGGAAAGTGATGGGTCAGTGCAGAAGCAGATACTGTAGGTTCAAGCACTACGTTAGCATCTGAGGTCTGCTTGACATTTATTTGCATGTAGGAAGCTGTTTTTAAAATCTTGAGCTCACATGAAAATTAGTGGAAAGTGCTGTGTAGAAATATTTTGTCTGAGATGGTTTTGGCAAGATGTCCTCACTGTAGTCTGTAACACGATGACGTACTGGATCAGGTCCAATACGTAGTAGACATTATAACACCTATGCTACTGTAATGGTTGGGATAGGTGTATGTAAATAGCATACAGTGTTAATAACTCACAATGTAATTTAATACTATGTATTGCACTTGATCCTGTTTGTCATCGAGCTGCAGACTACAGTGAGGACACTCTTGGTTTTTGGGCCCAGAAGAGGTTTTCACATGTCTTGACATTATGTTTGTGCATCTGTTTTTTTTGTCTTAGTTTCTTATCATTACACTGATGGCTAAAGTGTAATGACATTGTATTCAGCACTTTAAAACATCACCATATGTTGGTGTGGAAAATCAGTTCAATGCACCACATGCTGATGGTGACATCTGTACATTCATTCATTCATTCATTTTCTTTTCGGCTTAGTCCCTTTATTAATCCGGGGTCGCCACAGCGGAATGAACCGCCAACTTATCAGGCATTTGTTTTATGCAGCGGATGCCCTTCCAGCCACAACCCATCTCTGGGAAACACATCCATACATACACATTCACACACATACACTATGGACAATTTAGCTTACCCAATTCACCTGTACCGCATGTCTTTGGACTGTGGGGGAAACCGGAGCACCCGGAGGAAACCCACGCAACCACGGGGAGAACATGCAAACTCCACACAGAAATGCCAACTGGCCCAGCCGGGGATCGAACCAGCGACCTTCTTGCTGTGAGGCGAACGTGCTAACCACTCGGCCACCGTGGCGCCCATCTGTACATTTGTATTTGTGATATTTTAATTAGCATTAGGAATCACCAATAATCTGCTGATGTTGCCTTTACTGGAATCGATGGATCCATAAATGGGTATTATAGTGGATAATAGTTTAGTTTTAGCTTGTTTCATTAATGGTTTTGCTAGTTTCTATTTTGTGAACAGTTTTATTTAGTATAGTTATTGTTTGAACAACTTACATAAACACTTGTTCAGACCTCTTAGTAATAAAAGTAAAAAAGTTTGAACAGATACTAAATCCAAAACCATACAAACGTAAACAATAAAAGTAAAACTGCCTAGTTTACATTTTTTGGCTAATGAAGAAACAGTGTTTGTCTGTAAAAGCACCATCTACAGGTACATCTCTGAATAACCACGGGTCAGATTTCAGAATTCAGTTTTTATTCATTCTAAAAACAATTCTAATTTTTGCTAATTATTCTTGTATTTCAATCTTTTTTTCACTTATTGGTGCTAGTTTCAGTTAGTTTTAGTTTTTCATTTATTGTGAATTTTTACTTTTCAGTAGTTAACAATTTTTTTTTGTTTTTATTCTTAGTTTTTCTTTTATAAAATAGCATTGGTTCCATAAAGAAGCTTTCACCAGCAAAAGCCACGCCACACTTTGAGCTAGACTTTATTGTAGGGATGAAAAGGGGTGGCAAGAGAACATTGGGATGAAGGGGAACGAAAGTAAGAAGATAAATAGTGAACCGGTAGGTAGGTTTATCAGGCAGCCTACGATGATGCCCAGAGACTCAGAGTGGAGGTACCATCTCTGTAATATTTTGGTAGAGTGATTCATCCTAGGAGGAAAGAGAGGGTTGTAAGGATTGTTAATGGGAAGCAAGGAAAAGGGAGCAAGGGTGGTTTCAAAAGAAAGAGAAGAACAGTGGTCTAAGTTAAAGATGCTGTATGTAAGTTTTTGACTCTTCTAAAGCAAAATAAAAATAAATAAATGGAAAAAAAACATATATAACCATTTATAACATGCCAAGTAAACATTTTTGTTTATCTGAAAAACAAGTCGAATATTCTGCTTTGAAAATGTGTTTTCCGTGCCGGAACTCTGTCTTTGTTTTGGTAATTTTAACCTGCCCAATGCCAGTTTGGCAAATTATATTTCCACAGACTAGGTTGCCTTAGTGGAAAGTTCATTCATTCATTCATTCATTCATTCATTCATTCAGAAAGACTCTCAAAGCATGCATCTGTGACTGAAATACAACCTCCGGTGGAAAGTAGCAGACTCCGAAATTAGAGAGATTAAGTTCCATATGAGATTATTCTGAGCAAATGATAGAAGTACTGCCAATGTAAACATTAGGTGATCCAGTTACATTGTAACCGTGTGTCCTAACAACATGCTTTGTGATGAGATGCATCAGACGAAACATGACAGAACTTTAAATAGAGCCATTCAGAAACACAGAATTTGCACTCAGTAACGAAATGGTAAAGTTTACAATCTATTTATTACATATTAACCCTCTTTAACATTATTAAATGTACATGCTGAATCAGTCATAGGTGTTTAGTTCTAAAGTTCAATTTCAAACATTTATTTTAAAGGTCTGAGGTGAACTATCTGCTGCTGCTTTCAGTATATGTCAGTACATGTAATGTAAAATGGCATTCAAATTCACATTATTAGCATTTAACATTGGATAAAGCACATGAGATTTACCTGAGATGATCAATACTCCTTCTATCGCATGCCATTGCTTTTATTTAGAACACGTTTTAAATCACTGGCTCCTGTCCTCAATCTGTCAACCTGCACTACAGGTACGACATTGCAAATACCTTGTTCAATCACTTTGTGTCAAACTTACATACTGCACCTTTAAGGCTGGTGTGCCTTAAATAAGTTTTAGAGAGTTGGTGATTAAGGAGGCAAAGTAAGGAGTGGTCCTTCTGCTGAATCTTTGTTAACAGGTTAACTGTATTTTAATATCTATGGAATCATTTAATTGCACAAAACATCCTTTTATAGTAAAAAATATATATATATATATATATATATATATATTTAGTATAATGTGCTCCAGAATATGAAAGAAAGGTTCTTTCGAAAGTTAATGTTATAAATGTTAGATAATCTTTGTAAAATCGTATAAAAAACAAACAAAGAAATATAACACAATTATATTTTAAAATAAACAGAATCCAGATTGGAGCATAAATATTCACTTATGAACCTCAGAGCAGTAGGTCCTTTAGGAAAGATGTTATTGTTAAAAATCAATTACTCTGTAGACAAAATTAATGAGATTTTTACTACCGGAACTGCTGTTGCGGTCTGTTGAGGTTTCTCAGTTATTGACACAGCTTTAATAAGTAAATGAAATGTTGCTGGCAATTATCAGATCTGGGCTGTATTGTTCTGTAATGTGCATATAACTGATAAAACAGCAGCTTCTGCATTAGCAAGTTCACGTTTACGTATCAGAATCCTGTCTGCACAACTCCCTCTAGCTAATCCTCATGGCACGATGCAATTTGAGCTCAAAAACAGTCCTTTTAAGACGAGGGGGTCTGCTATTGACAGCTAACATCAAAGAGGTCCGTAGCTATACGCTCTCCAAAACACTCCTGTCCTCTACAGCTACAAACGCACAATACCATCAAACACTCACCGTGCTGCCTTTGAAATGCCTGACACTGTTTGCTTTGCTACTGGCACACTATAAAGAGCTTCCCTTTCTCATTGAAAGCAATCTAAAATGGTGTAATGGAAAGGGAAATGAGCAGATACGTGGCGCTTGAGAGATTTACTGAGTCTTTGCCTGATTCGGTTTTCTGCAAAGAGTAATCCTTTGACTTTGCTGTTTGTTAAGCACAAATGGTTGTTTTCCTGACCGTCCTCAATTACTTCGGCAAGCAGGGATGTTTGACAGTGCTTTTGTGTGCAAATATATGTGTGTGTGTGTGTGTGTGTATGTGGGTTGTGTTAAAAATGGCCCTGAAAGCTTTTGTGTTGAGGAAGATAAAAGAACTAACGGCGGAGTTGAAAAGGTTAAGTGCTCCAAGAGAAAACTTTGGTGGATTTGATTTGTATTGATTTTGCTTGAGACACTGCACTAACTGGTTACCCTGCTTGCACCTAACAAACAGAGCCGATGTGAAAGCAAAACAGCTGGAGATGGAGGAGTGATCACTCATGTCATGTCTGTTCTGTTTTTTTTCTTTTGTTGCAAAACAGAAATATCATAGCTGACACTTTTATTTGAGCATAGAAATTGTACAGATGAAGTAGTAACATTTAAACTATTGATCCCTTTGGCTAGAACGATGTTTCTTCCGGAAATTTCTACTTGCATATTTGGAAATTGTAATGCTGGCATAATGTGCACTTACATGATTTCTGGAAAATGTTTTCACTTCCAAAGACAGGAAGCTTTTTAACTCTAATGCAATGTAATGAGAGCGAAGGATGCGCATTAGGTGCGTAATTGCTGTATTTTATCATTCTTTAGCTGCCACATTGAATGATGGGAGATGTAGTTTTCAGCAACAAGTGCCTATATGTGCACATTTGGATGTTTGTCTTATAACGTCAAATCGAAAATCTCTGATTTCTGCTGATCTCTCCTCTGTACTGCAAAGCATCATTTAGGTATTTGGCATAAATGCTGGCATGACATTTCAGCAGTGTTCTATTGGTGCAACATGTTGTTCAGCTGAATCTAAAAAACATTTTTTGTCCAGTTCTTCTGCAACTGTTATATAGTTTGAATGATCTTATTTTAATTGAGTTATGGTTTGGATTATGTTGCTCTCTTTTCCTTTTTTATTTATTTATTTATTTATTTATTTATTTATTTATTTATTATAATTTTTTTGTTATTTTAGAACTAATTAGAACAGAATAGCTAAGGCAATAAATAAATAAATAAATAAATAATTCATTCATTCAAATGAAATTAATTAAAGTGCTGAATAGGCTCATTACATAAGGTACGAAATTCGCTGTGCAACACAAGTTGTAATTTTTAGTCCTAAAAGCAAAATAAGTATTGAAAATAAGCTTAGTAATTCACTTGTCACAAGGTCAAACGTTGAATTAGAATAGAGTGATTAATGGTCAGACATGAAGAGTATTTTTACTTGTACCCCTTTTGATTTTATTTTATTTGATTTGTGTGTTTGGTTGACTGATTCTAAAATAAATAGCAATAGTTGCAAAGACATCTGAGAAAAGCCTTTCAAATAAGCTCCCATATATTCTCAAAATGTGTATTACATTGTTGCAGGGCCTCAGTTATGAATTTTGTTGACTTACAGTATGTGTAAAAGATTGAATTGATTTGATTGTGTTTTGTTGATTGATTCTGAAACAAATTGCAATATTTGTAAAGACATTGGAGAAAAGGCTTTATAATTAGCTCACGTATAGTCTTAAAATGTGTATTACGTTGTTACAGGGCCTCAGTTATAAATTTTGTTGTTACAGTATGTGTAAAGTTTTTATTTGATTTGACATGATTTAATCAGATTAGATTAGATTTGATTTGACTGATTGATTTGATTGTGTGTTTGGTTGATTGTCTCTACAATGAATTGCAATATGTGCAAAGACATTTGAGAGAAGGCTTTATAATTAGATCCTATATAGTCTCAAAATGTACATTACATTGTTACACGGCTTCAGTTGAAAATTTTGCTGTGTTACAGTATGTGTAAAAAAAATGATTGGATTTGATTTGATGTGCAAAATGTGCAAAAAAAGGAATTAAAGCTTGATGAAAAACAACAGAACTAAGATAACAGTTAAATAAACAATACATTATGGTTTTCAGTTGGACTGTTTTGAAGTATAGAAATTCAGTAATCGATTGTAAAATAACCCTGAATCAGCTTCATTCTATTCTATTAAAGAATTAAACACAATTAATCTTCACCAAACTGGCAAACTTCATCATTTATTGTGATCAAATGGTTACATTTTCTTGAAATCTTATTCACAGGCCTTAACAAACACATCCAAAATAAAAGTCTTTCATACAACATTATTAAATTAGAGGTAAACTTTGCAACAAAAGTGCATGTTCTGAATTGTTATTTCTGGTTAATTATTATCCTATTTTGACATTGCAAATCCTGCGATGTTACTATTACAGATTTGTACATTTTGATATCGATGCTAAAATGATCTAGAAAAAAAAAGTCTCAATGTGCCTCAGTTATATATTTTATTGTGTTGCAGTATGTGTAGAAGATATCACAAATATCTATTAGGATACATTTAGACAAGAGATGAGAGATGTCGCTAGATTGAGAAGAACAAGAGGGGGGGTTGTTGAAAGGTGGACACTAGAACAACAAAAACACAAGAATAAATTGAAATGTAGGAAAAACAATGCTTTTTGAGAGTATAATTAGAGCACACATGTATTCATACGGGCTCCCCTATTGTGCTGTTGATGACAGCAGCAACAGTGATCGGCGGCTGGTTTGACAGACAGACTGAACTCATTACAGTGGAGGTGCAATAGCAGATCTCAGCACACACTGACCGTCCCCGGGGCCCGCAGAGAGACATGAGCACGGGAGCTCATTAAGACCCTCAGTCGAACCCGCGCAGTGTCTTAACCCCAGCCTGCATCACATTCAGAGAGGGAGAAATTGAGACTGACTGTAGAGGAGTGCAGGAGAGCTGATGATTATGAGGGAGTGGATGGGAAAGACAGAAAGAGAAGAATCCGGAATGATCTTTCTGTGTCCCCTGGTGATTCTGTGTGCTTCAGTCACATGCAGGTGTTGGAGAAGAGGTGTGTGTGTGTGTGTGTGTGTGTGTATGTGTGTGTGTGCACGGGTATGTGTGTGTGTGTCTGACCACCGTATGGTCCTGAAGATGGCTCAGGGCTCTTTTATATGACTTCCCAATACACCTTTAGAAAACTCCAACCAGTCTAAGAAGGACTTTTAAAACAGGCGTTCAGAAGTAATACACTACCTGACAATAGTCTTGTGGTCAATCCCAGTTGTAAGAGCAACAAATAGCAACTTGACTTCTGGTTGATCATTTGGAAAAGTCGCAGAAGGTAGATTTTTCTGATGAATCATCTGCTGAACTGCATCCCAATCATCACAAATAGTGCAGATGTTGAAACCTACATGGAGTCTAGATTCTCACAGAAATCAGTTAAGTCAAAAAAAATCAAGGTTTGGGGTTACATACAGCATGGGGGTGTGCAAGAGATCTGCAGAGTGGATGTCAACATCAACAGCTTGAGGTATCAAGTGATTTGTGCTGCCCATTACTATACAAACCATAGGAGAGGGCACATTCAGCATAGTTCTCTTTCTCATACTTCAACCTCCACCAAGCAAAGAGGGTCAAGATGTTCCAGGATTGGCCAGCCCAGTCACCAGACATGAACCTTATTGAGCATGTCTGAGGTAAGAAGAAGGAGAAGGCATTGCAGATAAATCCAAAGAATCTTGATGAACTCTCGGAGTTCAAGACTTTTTTTTTACCCAAAGTCAGACCTTACTGTCCTAATTGAATAATTAAAAATAAAGGCATGATCATATTTTATTTTGGTAAATAAGCCTTTCATATAAGCCACTTCTGATACCGAACAGTCAACTAGAAGTCAAGTTATTATTTGTTGTTCCCAAAACTTGGATAAGTCACAAGACTTTTGTCAGATAGTGTATATAAAGAATTAATTACTTTCACCAAGGCACTATAACAGGACACAATGATATTTTTAATCCTTTGAACACCCTAGTTACTTTAAATGATCCTGCATCTCTTGGCTGTGCATACCTTACAACATTCACTGTATACATTCTGGAACATCAACTTCAGAAAATATAGATGGCACAATTTCAAGCCACACCACTTATTTTTCATCACCTCCTCCGCAAGAACCTACTCATGATTTATAGTGTTTTTTGGTGTGCAGTTGAAGAGGCCACTTGAAACTTGAAGTAACATCTTTATTCTTACCTCAGTGGGTGTCCAGATCACTTTCAACATCACACACAAAAAAGTAAATTTGCTTGAAAGACATCAAGATGCCCTTCTCTATATCTCCGAATGATACCACTCGATGGAAACAGGTGCTTCCTCAGGCAATAAAGTGACTGTTAATTCCATTACCTGCAGTTTCATCACCTGTGTTCATTGAGGTTATCGATAGGGTGTCGCATTACTGATTCTGACTCAATTCAATTAGCAGAACAGATATGTGAGAAGCTCTGCGGTCATACGGTGCTAACGCTGTTAGCATCGTCGCAGTCTGCACTCAACGTTATGTTATGAATGCTTAAGTGAGAGAACAAGACTATATCTTTGTCTGGTGCCTGAATTCACTTACCTGAGTAATACATAATGCATTTTTTTTCTATCCAAGCAACCAAGTTCTCCCACCAAAGAATGTTTTGAATGTAGCTCCTACTATGGGAATATTCCTAATAAATTGGGAAGTATTGGTAAAATGCAATATATATTTACCGTCAAGCCCGAAATTATTCATATCCCATGGGTTTGAATAAATTCATACTTGACTGTAAATATCTAAAATCTAAGAATGTGTAAATTCTTTTTAATCTTTATTTTATTGGCGAAAGTACAAATTGTCACCTTCGACTCTGTATTTTCTAAATTATACAGCAGTTTTTCGATTCCTATGACTGCAACACACTTCAAAAAAAGATTGTAACAGGCTACTTTTTTGACAAGCCATTAACTATGCCCCAATAAACTCCACATTTCCTGTTTTATTAATAATTGTAAAGGATAATATTATTGGGTTTAATTATTGAGTATGATTGGGAATGCAGAAAAGATCATGCAGTATATTGTACTTGAATGTATTTATTTGTAATATATTACATATTCTGCAAGTAAGGCATTAGTCAGTAGTAAGAATAAGTCCTTAAATTGTTACCTAAAAACTATACATGGCAACTGGTAATATGTGAGGGTTTCATATTTGGGTATAATGGAGGATCTCAATCTTGGCAAGCAAAGCTGGATGGGTCATATTTTTTTGTGTGCCAAAAGTCATAAAATTGTCAAACAAATTATAAATCATATTTCTCATCGCAGGAAACCTCATCTAAATGTGCACAACTTTTGAACCCTCAGATTACATTGCATGAGAAACTGTCCTTGGCTAAAATTCTGCGTGTAAAACTTCCCAATTTGCCAATTCTTAAATAATTAAACATCATAGTTCAAAGGAAAGCTAATTTGACACAGTGTTACACAAATATCAATCTCTATGGTTTAGAGTGTGGTGCAGCCAATGAAATCTAATTAAACTTATATTTACAGAATAGAATATATTTGGTGAATTAAATGATAAACCAACACAGGCTCAAGTGAAATACATGCTTCAATAAGGCTGGCGGCAGGCAAGGATAACAGAAAGCAAGGCTATGGTCAAAAACACTGAAAACTGGAACAAAGAAAACGCGTTGTAAGTCACAAACAGATGAACAATACTGCAAAGATGTGTGTGTATGTGCTGCTTATGTAGTGAGTGTAATCAGTCTTTGACAGTCCTCCTGTGGTGTGTATGCAATCAGTCGTGATATGTAGCAGGAGTGTGTGTGTGCGCTGCATGACTGGAGTTGTAGTCCTTAATCAAATCTGTAGTTCACAGAAGTGTGTGTGAACCAGTGATATCTGACAGTGGAGATCGCTGGTGATCGTGACATACAGACTGGTACCAAATTCCAGTATCGTGACAACACTAGTAAGCAATGTATTACAGAGTTGCAAAAATGTATTCTGTGCCCGCTTGTCGATTCGTTATTTGAAAAGTGCAAATAAATGCACTCAGTCCGATTTATTATATGTTTAGCACAACAATGTAGGCTGAGTGACATATTTCCAATAAGCCTAAGTTGGAATTAACAAATCACTTATTTTTCATTTTATTGCAATTAGCAAAACATTTTAGATTAGGGGTTGTATCAATATTCACCAAGAAAGCATTTGGAAAGGAAGAGCAGCCGTGAATATGACTCATACACAGGTGTTCGAAGGCGTTTCACTTTTGCCGTCCTGCTGTGTGTAATGTATATCAAAACCGCTAGGCAATTAAGCTAATTGATCACAGAGGCATTCATTATTGACGTGTCAAACTAAACACCTCTGTCTTTGGAGTACATGAGTCGTTTAGGATTTCTGAGTGAACTCAAAAAAAAAAAGAAAAAGAAAGAAAAGTAACTGGCACTGTTCCAGCTCACTTACTCAAATGAAATCTTCATTGAATGCATTTAAATGGTGTATTTAAACTGAGCTGTGTTATGGTTCTAATTGAATTTTCAAAAAAAAAAAACATTGTAGGTTCAAAGGTTGAATGCTGTGAAGCAGTTTAATGCTTGGGTCTTTGTGTGAATTCATGTACGGGTTTTGAAGGACTGGGCAGAAATATAGAAGGAATGTGTCAGTGAGTAGAGATCCTGCTGTGTTTTTGTATTGAAGTATGTCTAATTTAAGGAGCAGTTTAAAAGAAAATATATTGGGAGTAGTTTCTTTTTAAATTGTCGTAAAAAAAAAGGCTGGGTATTCAGTTCAGGCATGGTGTGACTGTAGGAGTGTTAATATAGCAATAAATTAATACACCAATATGTCATTACTGTATAATAATGTGTAATTTGACACATCATACACTTAAAATATATTTTTGTGATAACTTAATTGCTTTATGTCAATCCACTTAAATTTGCACAAAAAAAGTCAGCTTAATCAATTTGTGTTTGGACAAAATGAAGAATTTGTGTGGGCAATATTTACCCAGCAATTTTTACAGTGTGGGTGCTTCTTTTAAAGTTTTTTCATATACTTCTTAAGGCACATTAAATTAATCAAAAGTATAATGTTATACATTAAATGAAACAGAGAAAAAATGTAAATAAAAAAAAAAACAAAACAAAAAAACATATCTTGTGGAATACGCATAATCAGTTCCCCAAATATCAAAAATATAATTTTTGATATTAATCAAGATTTATTGAATTTAGAAAACATTTATTTTCAATATTAATGCATAATAGTATAGTTTTAAGTATTGATTCTTTTTTCAAATCAATTTTATTTTTAATGACAAGTGTTAATATCGTAATAAATTATACACCAATATGCTATTCCTATTACTGTATAATTTGACAGCTTTTATAGGTACTGCATGATCAATTGATATTACAAGTCTGTAAGACTTATCTAAGTTGATATTTGTTTATTTGTTTGATTATTACAGTATATATCGTTTAAAGGAGCTAAATACAGTAAATGGTCTGTTTGAAAAAACCTATGCAAACAATCTAGCCTTTATAAACAATTTATTCAACAACAACAACAACAAAAATGTCATTACTGCAGTAAAATATAGTAAATTGGTTTTCCTTCAACTTTATTTATTAGGGGTCACCACAGCGGAATGAACCACCAACTTATCCAGCATTTGTTTTACACAGCGGATGCTCTTCCAGCTGCAACTCAGTACTATCAAACATCCATACACATTCATCCACACATACACTAAGGGCAATATAGTTTATTCAATTCACCTATAGCGCATGTCTTTGGACTATGGGGGAAACTGTAGCACCCAGAGGACCCACCCATGCAAACTAAATATTTACTATTATTATTGTAAATGTTATAGTAAAATACTGTAGTATTCATTATATGTACAAAATAGAGATGGCATTAAAAGTTGTTTGTTTGGAAATTTGTGAGACGAAAGTTGTCAAATAATAAACCCGAAACGCACGTGGTTGTTGTCATGCAGTGAATCCCGCCAATTGTGCAATATCGGTGTTGTCATCACAGCTCCTGCAGTCATTCTTCAGAGTCCGCCACCTGATTTTGTAGCGATATCACAGTACTTTGATGCCACATGTGACAGTCATATATATATATATATATATATATATATATATTAAGGCACATTAATCAAAAATACAATGTTGATTGATGCATTTGATTGACTGACGGAATAACTAATTAAATTATTTTTTAAATAATATATATGTTTTTATTGTGCAAATAACGGAGAATAGTAACTCCTTCACCATTGTTAAATTACTCAGAATTTGGTCCCACTGCCCAGATTCACATCTACCTCTCCTCGGGTCACCTTGTGATATAGGACCATAACTTAGGGCGTCAAAGAGCCTGGTAAACGGCAGGAAAAGAAGAGTTATGGATGAGAGGAAGAAAGATGGGGAAGGGAAATAGGAGGAGGAATATGTCACAGAGGACAAAAAGAGCGCAGGCAGGGTATGGGCCGTGGAGATAAGATGGAAACAGACATGATCAGAGGGGATAAACTGGCCCCGTGTTGCGGTATCTGCCTCGGTCAGACCTGATTGGTGAAGATGAAAGCGGGGTCGATTTTATTGAGGGTTAAAGTTCTCTATTTCACGCTAATATCCATAGACGAGAGGTGTATTTTATATTTTACCTGCATTTAGCTGATGGATGAATGAGTGCTAGGAGGCATAGTTTTCAGGCACCTTTTCAGGGACATTTCTTTCGTCATCAAGTCCATTTGTCAGCAATCGTGAGGGACGGATCATCTCAGGAGATCCTTTCTTTTACATTAAAAGTGATACTTGGTGACTAAGTGAATGAATGTGTCAATGCTGATCATGAAAAATGAAATTGGTAGACATTATCATTTAAAAAAGACTCAAAACTCACTTATTTAAGATGGCTTTGAATACTTAATCGAATCTGCACTATTGTTGTGTATACTTTTATATTATTTATCTTGTTGTTTTATTGCTCTTGTTTTATTGTAGGGTGTACTTGAGTTGCCAGAAAGGCACCTTTAATTAAAATGTATTATTATGATTTTCTTTCATCTGTACAGTATAATGGGGTTGTATAAATGTATAGAAGTTGGGATATACAGTATATGCATTCATGATTATATTTTGAATGTGGCATGCATTAACAAATTTAAAAATCTGTCCAATTCTATCTATCTATCTATCTATTGTTTGATTGGTTGGTTGATTGATTCGTTGATTGGATACTCTTATATTTCCTTCTTCAGTGATGTTGCTTGATCGTATGTTTGTTTATTTATTTGTTTGTTCATTTGTTTGTTAATTCATTCGTTCATTGATTGATTGATTGATTGATTGATTGACTCATTGATTCATTAATGAAATACAAACTCAAATACTCTTATATTTCCTTCTTCAGTGATGCTGATACGTTTGTTTGTATGCACATTTGAATGCACATTTAAATGTTTGTTCATTCATTTGTTTGTTCATTAATCTTTCTTTCGGTGGTTGATCGATTGGTTGATTTGATTGATTGATTTGATTGATTGATTAATTAATTAATTCATTCATTCTTTGATCAAATACACTTATTTCCTTCTTCAGCGATGTTGATTGATCGATTGATTGATTTATTCATTCATTTGTATGTATGATTGTATGTTCGTTCGTTTCTTTGTTTATTTGTTTATTGACTGATTGATTGTTTGATTTGATTGATTAAATCATTCATTCATCAAATACTCTTGTTGATTTGTCAGTGTGTTCATATGTATGTTTGTATGTTTGTTTGTTTTTTTGTTCATTCATTCATTGATTTATTGATTTAGTCATTAATTTATTCATTCATTAAATACTTTCATATTTGTTTCTTCAATGATTTATGGTTGGTTCATTGATCGATTGATTCGTTCGTTCATATGTACGTTTGTATGCACGTTTGTATGTTCTTCTTTCATTCAATTGTGTATTTGTTTGTTTGTTCATTTAATTGATTTGATTGATTTGATTGAATGCCATCCATCAAATTCTCTTATATTCCTTCAGTGATGTTGATTGATCGATTGATTTGTTTGTTCGTTTGTATGTACATTTGCATGTGCATTCATGTTTGTTCATTCGTTTATTTGTTCGTTCTTTGATTGATTTTATTGATTGATTGATTGATTCTTTTATTCAATTACTGATCAAATACTCTAATATTTCCTTCTACAGTGATGTTGATTTATTGAGTCGGTCATGATTGATTGATTGGTTTGTCATTCTCACCATTCTCTTCTTCAGTGGTGTTCGACGACTGTGCTGGGAACGAGGATGTGGAGTTTGAAGTATCAAACCCAAGCTTTCTACTAGATGAAAACCTGAATCTGATTCCTAGAAGAGACGTGATTGACAGCGGAGACTTCATGTTTGTCCATGGTGTGAGCATTCACGTTGACGATATGGCACAGATCACTATTATAGGAGCACCGTCCAGATCTCCTCAGACGCTCAGGGTAAGATGTTTACTGTGTATAGATTTTATGCGTGTGTGATTTTGTTAAATGCCTCCTGAAGTCTTCAGCCTTGTCATTTTAAATGGTGTTCTATGCTGGAGACATTGGGTGTCTGGATACCCATGATTCCCTTCCTTCAGAACTAGATGTTTGTGTCAGTCAGAGTGTCTTTGCTGCAATCATATTGACAGATTCTAGCGTGGGCTGGAAATTACCCATCATATTCTGTCATGGTCTCTGTGAGGATGGACACGTATTTTATTCACAGGAGACCTGTGTTAGACATTAACTTTTTTTTTTTTTTTTTTTTTATAGGAGAAAAATTGCTCTCCTTGGGCTTTTTTAACTCTCAAAAGGTCTTGCATTTTTTTCAACATATAAAAACAGTATATGTTAAATGTAAAATACTTCATTTGAATCAATTCATTTGATTAAATCTGACCAGTTGTGGTTCCTTTTAATAAAATTAGAGTTAAATCAGATTATAACACATATATTTAAAATATCAATTATTTATTTATTTATTTTATTTTGTATGATTTATAAGATTTGTTCAAATACATGTTTTTTTTTACATTGTATATACTGTATATATCAACTAACTAACCAACTAACTAAATAACTAACTAAACAAATATGTTTTACCTATGATATGACAATAATTATGACAACCTATGTAGTACCTATGACAATAACCCATCAAAAAAGGGTGGGACCAGAGTGTATTTTTTTTAGCTTGATTGTGTTTATGGGGTGCAAAGCAATGTGTGCTCATCCTTAATTTGTGAAAAATCATATTATTTATTCATATATCTTAGTTTGAGTATAAACAGCTACTTAGCTAAGCTATTAAGACAGTTATATTTTCTAGTTCCTCCAAAAGCCTGCCCTCAAGAGGCTCTGATTGGTCAGCTAACATAATGAACTGCGATTCGTAGATCGGCTCCATGTCACCAGGAAGCGTCCTGCTATAACATTACACGCCAGATTTGACCCCTTTACTGCACAGAGTGCATGCTTGTAACCTGAAGGGTTTATGACATCATTAACCAGGCTTTATTTTTTTGTAGTCCCCAAACTTCATTCCCTGGCTTTGCTAGGCTTACTCTGTAAAAGCCAATGTTTTCCTTTGCATTGAACTTACATTCAGAGATGTTGTTTATGATCACGCAGCTAAATTACACATCAACTAACATTTAAAATATGATATCGTAGTGGACCACCCCTTTAAGACCAAGTGAAAAGTTGTCTGTTGCTTTGGTGTGTCTTTCCATTTTGAAGTGACAAATTCTGAGTCCCAAATTCTTACAGAGAAAGGTTGAATGTGCTGGCTAGTTTGTTATTTGCCTAATAAGTGGCAATATACTAGTTTTTAATTTAATTTCTATTGATATATGATGCAATATATTTGTATTCATTTAAAAAATAAGTATTGTTTTCATAGTTCTTTATTCTAAATCTTAAGTAATCTTAAGTTTTTGGTATATCAAAAATGTGGTTTTGATGACCATGCGACAAGCTAATCCAGCAATCCAGCCTCACAATTAATACAGTACATGCATTCATACATTCATACATTTTAATACCTGTTTTAATTCATACAAGTCTGATAATGCTTCTTCCAAATTTCAGATATAGTTATTGTCATATATTCTTATTTTTTATGGTATGAGCATATGATGTTATTATTATTTTTTCTATTTTTTTTCTTTCGAAAATGACAGTTGGTCAAAACAAGTGAAAATCATACACATTTATTACAGCAAATACTGACTTCTAAACTTTTTTAAAAAACCTTGATTGCATTGTCAAAAACATTACAGGAACATGTCTGACAACATGGTACATTTTTGTTATTTTATGCAAAAGTATAATTAAACATGCTGTAAATTTATCATCTAAACAAAAACTTTATCTAAACAATATCAGAAGAAATTAATTGGTCAAGCTCTACTTGCACATACAGGTTCATAGTATATGTGCACAGTCTAGAATTACCATATAGGAACATTTCGGTTGCAGCTGTATTACATTGCATACTGTAGTGCCGCAGTCAATGAAAAGCACCCCCACCTCTTTTGAGATTATATACTCAGACTTACACTCTCAGATGAGATACACAGAAGTGATTGGTGTTCGAGAGAGCTTGTGTGAAGAGGTTGAGGCGAGCGCTGGAAGCAGGGTCATTATGGATCATACATCCTGTAATCACAGTCAGACTAAGCCTTCACAAAAAATAAACCTCGCCCCAACCCACTGCTTTGTTCCCCAGCAGAAAACCTTGCATCAGCCTGCGAATGCCGAGGGGAAGCGCTTCTTATTGATGCCATATTTGACTTAATGCCCATTTTATTGGATTTTAATTATTGATAAGTGCGAGTGGAAATGGAAAAGGCCTCCGTCTTCCCTAGAGGCCGGCGCGATGTAATTCTAGCACCTTAAAAGCACATCAAGGGTGAAGCAAGGACCTTATCAGAAAAGGGGGAATTCAGTATTTTACAGGATCAATATACGATTTAATTTCACGCTTTGTTTTCCTGTCTGGCGTTTCTGGGTGTGAATGAGACGGTCTTTCTTTGTGAAACCACAAAATGAAGTTCAATAAATACATAAATAAATAAAAACGGCGGCAAATTTGGAGGACCTTGACATTTTAGACTTAAGTTTGTAATCTGGATAGAAAAAAATGGCAAAGGCTGCAGAATAAATATATTGAGGGTAAAGTTCACAGATATTTTTCATTTATTTGAAAGAAGAGGGTATACCAGTCACCAGGTTACAGATGGAGACTCTCCCGTTGATTGCTATTTGTAGTTTATTGGACACTCGCCTTGGCCTTCGTAATGTAATGTCATTGTGTATTTTTGATAGGTTTAAAAGATATTTTAGTGTTAAGAATTTATAGCTGCTTCAGTCCATTTCACCCAAGTCTTGAGCTTTGGGAGGTTCATTTTTATGTGAAAGAAAGAAGAAACAACACAGGGAAGGTAATTTTTTTAGGACTAATAATATTTGGAACTTACTGTAAGTATTTTGTACTGTTTGCAGATATACTGCCTGACAAAAGTCTTGTCGTTGATCCCAGTTGTAAGAGCAACAAATATTAACTTGACTTCTACTTGATCATTTTGAAAAGTGGCAGAAGGTAGAATTTTCAGATGAAACATCTGTTGAACTCCATCCCAATCATCACAAATACTGCAGAAGACCTATTGGAACGTGCATAGACCCAAGATTCTCTCAGAAATCAGTCAAGTTTGGTTAAGGAAAAATCATGATTTGGGATTCCACTCAGTATGGGGCATGTGAGAGCTCTGCAGAGTGGATGGCAACACCAACAACCTGAGTTAATAAGACATTTGTGCTGGCCATTACATTACAAATCACATGAGAGGGCAAACTCTTCAGCAGGATAGCTCTTCTCATGTTTCAGCCTCCACATTAAAGTTCCTGAAAGCCATGAAGGTCAAGGTGCTCCAGGATTAGCCAGCCCAGTCACCAGACATTGTGGAACATTCCAGCATACCAGGAAGGACAAAGATTAGTGGTAGAATGCTGGTGTAGTTCTAGTAAAAAAAAAAAAAACTAACAAAGACCCGGATCCAAGATTATGTGAACCTTAAGATAAGGAATAATAGACAGACACATATTGGCATAGATGCTGTTCAAACTGAGAAGTGTTTCTGGCTCCGATTAATGCAGCACTCCTCAACACTCCTTTAGATGATTTGGATTGCAAAGTTTTGCGTTGTTTTTTTTTTTTTTGGATACACTAATGCTAATAGATGTGTTTCTTAATGTCTACAATGAATACAGAACAGGTTTTAGGTAGTATTCAGCTACGCTGTTCTACCTCATTTGTTTTTTTTTTGTCATTTGTATGAGAATGTAGGGTTAAACAGGACATTTTGGATGAATCACTACCGTCAGAGAATCTGCATTTCAAACCTGCAGGTTTTCTGTCTGGCAGTCTTACTCCTCTCTCCGTCTGGATAAATGAGAAGTCAGAAATGAGTAATGATGCACCCCAATATGGCAGTCAGAAACAGAATGGCAGAATTGACAAGGACGCGGTGCCTCTGCCCACCCCGAGTCCTGATTAATGATGAGATTTGATGACTAAGGTATAACAAATTGAGGGTTTTGATCACATTTTAGCCTTTCTATGACTAATAACAAGACTGGAAAGATTGTTGGTGTGCTTCTTAACCTTTTTGACTTTGCTAAAAACAATCATTGAATGTATTTTTAGGATGTTTAACATATATTTTGAAGCTTGTTTTGTCTTTTTTCATATCTTTAAATTATTCCGAGAGCTTTTTGGAAATTTTCTGAGTGTTCCAGTTTGAGAATTAAGGTGTCATTGAGCACTTATTTTGGTGTATTTAAGTCCAAGTTTGTGGGCCCCGGGTTGCGCTAATGGCTGTTTATTTTAGCAGAATGACCCATGCTTGAAAACAATGCAAAAATGATGAAAGTAAGCAAAGTACAGGTTAAATAAACAGAAAGCTGGTCTAATTTTGTAATCATTTTAATATGTAAATAATTTAAGCCATACAATTTAAACGAAATAGTTAGCAAGTGCTTTTTGTGCTTGTTTTCAAGTTTATATGTACTGTATAGCACTTTTCACAATAATTATTGTTTCAAAGCAGCTTTACAAAAGGTGCACATTATTGCATTACTAGCAAAATAAGAAAAGTTAAGGTTATTAGTTTTACAGTAGAACTTACTGCAGGTCGCGCTGTGAGATCTGCTATGTACAGGATTTTGTCCCAATAAGTGAAACCTCTGTTTTGTCTGAAATTAATAGAAGGGGATTGGTCATCCAGTCTTTTACATCTCTAATATTCTCAGTTAGCTTAGACAGTTGAGATGTTTCATCAGCTTTTGTTGTATAAATGCTGCTATTTTTAATTTCTATAAAAAAAATTTATAGTACGGATACCTACTTACTCTCATGCAGCTGCAAACCTTTCTTGCTTGATGTCCATTTGCTCTAGTCTTTGTGTTGTGTTTAAGTGTTTAAGTGTATAAGTGCGTTTATCCTAAAACCGTTCCCTTACAGGCAAACAAATCTTGAAAAAGTGACAAAAAGACACCTCTCAATAAGATATACTGTGACTGAAGGGACTTGTCTTTGCTGGTCAGTATCCAAGGCCAGTTAGTATCTGCTGTAAGCACGCAAAACTACATTGCTAACTACACAATTAAACACAATGTCACAATCATATGCAGTATCTCTATTGACAGCAATTGAAATGTGGATGTGTATTTTTTGTAACAGATTTTTTTTGTAAGCTACATATATTTTATCCTAGCAATCCTATGGTAGGTTTGTCAGCTTGCTGATTGATTGGTTGGTTGGTTGGTTGGTTGGTTGGTTTGTTGGATGATTGGTTGATTGATTAATTGACTGATCGGTCGGTCGATCAGTTAATTGATTGATTGACCAATTGTGACCTTAATTAGAAATGTGAGATGCATTATTTCCTTTATGTCACCTAGACATCACGTATTAGAATTGTCATTAGTGGAACACCTCTGAATGTGTTATTGTAGTGCCATCATCAAATCAGCAATGCTAGCATGTTAGGCCTTAATTTTCTTGTGTCTCCATAGTGATGGAGTGGAAAAAAAAAACTGCAACTGAAATTTTAGAGATGGTTCACCTGCCCTTGAGATGATTGAAAATGCTGTCATTTATTTATTTATTTATTTTAGGTATTATAAAGCATTCTTTTTTGTCACCTTTGACAGTCCAACTGATAAGATTCAAGTACCCTTTATTCAATGCCACACCATTAGCAGTAGCAAAAATGTTACTAAAATAGCCATCATTACAACAATCCCCTCTGTAAAACAAAAACAATCAGTGCTGTGGATGAGAAACACTCACCATGTCTTCTGTCACCTCTGTCTAATGAGACACCAGTGCTTATTTGTTTTTCACCAGTTTTCAAAGAAAGTCACAGAAGCCTTTGAGAAAGGTGAAAAAAAAAAAAAAACTACTGGTGCCGAAAGTGTGACTTTCTAACACAATCTAATATAGTGCTTTGCATGTGTAATACATTATTTTATTTATTTATAGCTTTATTTCTAACCTCATTTATGTGTGTTTAATATATAAACTAATTAATACTTTAGAGTTTAATTAATAGTTTAATTGTAAATCAGAATTTTTTTATTCTTAGTTTTTTATTTTATTTTATTTTATTTTATTTTATTCTATTCTATTCTATTTTTTATTTTTTTATTTATTTTTTATTATTATTTTTTATTTTATTTTATTTTATTTTATTTTATTTTATTTTATTTTATT